>OVBI01001665.1:0-30240 GCA_900406495.1 Sisymbrium altissimum
TGAGAATGCCCAACAAGTTTTCAAACAGATGGTTTCTAGTGGTGTGCCTCCTCCCAATATTAGGACATACAGCATCTTGTTGGATGGGCTTTGTGATAACGGGATGATAGAGAAAGCATTGGTGGTTTTCGAGAATTTGCAAAAGAGTGGAATGGAACTCGATATTATAACATACAGCATTGTGATTAATGGGATGTGCAAGGCTGGAAAGGTGGAAGATGCGTGGAAATTATTTTGTAGCCTCGACGTCAAATGAGTGAAGCCTGATGTTAGAACATATACTATAATGATCTCAGGCTTGTGCAGGAAAGGTTTAAAGCCGAAAGCAGAGGCCTTGTTCAGAAAAATGAAAGAAGACGGTCCTCTCCCAGATAGCGGTACGTATAATACGCTGATCAGGGCACATCTTAGAGATGGTGACAAAGCTGCATCAGCTGAATTCATCAATGAAATGAGGAGTTGGGGGTTTGAGGGAGATGCTTCAACCTTTGGTTTGGTCACTAATATGTTACATGACGGGAGATTGGACAAAAGCTTTTTGGACATGCTTTCTTAAAATTAGTTTATCCACGAGAGAAGAGGAGTAGTAAGAGCAACTTTCTTCCCTTCTCAAAGCATCTGTGAGGTAAATCAAGATATTTAAGTTCATATGTTACATGTTGATAGATTTGTGTATTGGTCGATTTTGTGTTTCAGCTCCGTGAATAAACACATTTGTGGTGAGCAGCAGAATAAGCTTTTCCTTCCAAGAAAATCTCAGACTTGGTTTGGCATGATTATTGTTGTACTTTAGTTTTTGTTCTTAACCAGACTTGTTTCACAATTCTTATTTTGAGTGACTGACTGACTGTTTAGACAAATTTATAGTTCCATTCGGTTAAAATGATCAACTCCGTTTGTGTTGTTCATTCTAATTATCCCTAAATAAATATCCCTGCCGGAATTTTCCTAAGCATGTGTTGTACGTTTGAGTAATGAGTCAGTGGTATGCGTTCTCCGTTTAAAGGTCACAATCCACATTTTGTTCGGTATAACAATCCATCAAGAAGATAGAAATCTTAATGCTTCTTTGTTTTCACTTGTGAAATGTAAACAAGGACTCTGTTTGTTTTTTTTTGGTTATTCCAATTATTCATGAAACAACAAAGAACAGAGTCGCTAGATTATGCAATACGGGTAACTGCAGCATGTATAGCATCAGCGAGTTGAGGCACTGTCTTCGAACTTAGACCTGCAATGCTTATCCTCCTGCAATACACAATTCTCATTGTAAAGCTAAAGTTTTTCACTGAAGCCCCTTTTTATGAATAAGTGAAATGACAATGGTGATTTATCTTCCTATTCGTTTTTCTTAGAATCTCTAATCAACTGTCTAATTAGCTCATGAAGTTAAGAAGAAAATGACACTCGTGTATACTAAATAAATCTGCTTTATGTGAGGAGAAGTGACATAGCATTCCTCACCCATTATAAGTCATGTAAATGTGATACTCTTTGGCTATCCAGCGAACTTGCTTCTCATTCAATCCGATAAAACTAAATATCCCAATCTGTTTGAGAATGTGACTCCAATTACCAGGTGTGCCTACAAGAACAAAAAGGTACATATCAGAACTTATGAATGATTCAATTAAAGAAGTTATAGGATAATAAACACATTAAACCAAACCTCTAGCTTGTAAAGCTTCATATAACTGTTGGCGCATGCGAAGTATGCGGTTAACCATTCCTTTCAGTTCAATGGTCCAGTCCTTGTACATATCACTGGAAAGATGCATACACATAAACGTTTATGCATAATCAAGAATTCCATATAAGAAGTTCGTAATGCCTTTTATTTATTTATTTATTTATTATATGTATGAATGGTTCGGCACGAGTAAGCGAAGCTCAAACTTGCATTTATATAGGTATAATATTTACCTGTTTTTAAGAATTGTGTTAACAATGGAAGCTCCATGAATAGGTGGGCTAAGATACATAGGTCTCACAACAACTAACACTTGGCTTTGAACTTTCCTAGCTACATCTTCTGAGGTGCATACCTTCACATTACACCCACAAAGATTATATATACACATTTCGAAATGTTTTATTATCATAATAAATCATAGCCTATATATACGTTTGAGTGTGAAAATGAGAAGTTTTTAGTAGCTTACAATGGTAAGAGCCCCGATACGCTCTCCATAAAGACCCATATTTTTGGCATAACTTTGAGCTATCAAACATTCACCTCCATCAGCAACAAACATACGAACCGCTTGTGCATCTTTGTCAAGGCTACCACTAGCAAAACCCTGAAAATTTGATGGAAAAAAACACTATAAACCCAAATATGTTTGTATGAATCCGTGTGTGAACACCATAATAGAGTTTCATTAGTTTGTAGAACAAAGAAACAAAGCAAAGGTACCCTTTTATGACTTACCTGATATGCATTATCAAAGAAGGGTAATAAGCTTTTAGATCTCACTATTTTCCGAATCTGTTCCCATTGCTCGAATGTTGGGTCAACTCCTGTGGGGTTATGCGCACAAGCTTGCAGTACCACTATAGCTCCAGACGGTGCAGCGCCAAGGTCCTCGAGCATGCCTGTTTTAATATCAAGAATCTATGATTGGTACGTATGCATTAAACATCATCATTTGGTGAAAGTGTGAATGGGCCAACCAATCACTAATCCATATAAAAGCAAACAAAACGTGGCAATGATGAAGGTGATAGACAAATAATTTGCATATATATATAGATAGAATTATAAAATCAACCTCTGAAGTCGAGTCCTCGGGTTTTCGGATCATAGTAACGGAAATATTCAACAGACAAACCCGCCAAATTGAATATATTGGGATGGTTGCCCCAGGTTGGGTTTGAAACGTATACGACACGCTAAAAGCAACGAGAGATTGTCAGCAATAAGAACTATATATATATTACAGTAGTTCTACAAGTGCCCTCACAAACATGCCGCAATGTGTGGCAAAAAATTTCTACGACTAAAGTTCGTCTCTAGTATTGTGACTATATTGTAGTATAGGGTTAATTCGTTTTGCATATTTCTGATTGTTAAGAGTTTTTTTTATTTCTGGAACAACATTCATTATATATGTAGGTTTGAATCTGACTATCTGAGTAACACTATACCAACAGTTACAACACTAATACGAATTAAATCACTAAGTCTAAGCTGCATGTATATGATCAAATATGTTAAAGGGGGTTCTACGAAATTCTAATGGCCGTTAAAGAAATAGTGAGAAATTTACTTGTTGGTTGTGTTTTGCTAGAAACTCAGCTCCAACTCTTAAAGAACCAGTACCAGACAAACACTGGATTGTAATAAATCTCCTCTCTTTCACTGCAGGACTGCCTCCAAAAAAAGAAAAAAAAAATTATTACACACTGATAAAATTCAGCAGCTGGCTAACAAGGGATCTAATCAAACATCCGAATAAACATTAAAAAAAAAATAGAGAAAAGAGCAGTGATGAATTTATTACCTATCATCACCTAAGATGAGCTTGGCACTCAATTTGTTAAACTCAGGAAGTCCATCAAGTGGGAGATACTCTTTGTCCCGGGACCTTGAGGTACATCAAAAAATAAACGTCATAGAGACATAGACTAAATAACTAACCCAAATAATTTAATATTTCAAAAAGGTGACTTTATTTTTTATTTATATGTTGGAAATTGCGTTGAAACAATCAAGCTCGTACTTTAACTAACGAATATTTGACTTACAGGTCATTCGCTAACTGTTGCTCAGCTCTTCTCACAACCTCAAGAACAAGAGGCTTCCCTTCCTTTATAAGAAAAGATTACACAAGAGACGACGACTAATCTAATCAAAACTTGGGCACGTAAAAATGGATAATTAACTTAATCATTGAGACTGTGAATTGTGAAGATCCATGCAACGTAGACAGGAAAACCAAAATTACCTCAGTTCGATAGGTTCCTCCGCTCAAATTCAACTTAACCGGACTAGGATCATCTCTACTAGCAAAATATACCTGTTTGCACATAAAAAAAAAACGTTATAACTAAGAATACACCAATAAAATTAGATTACAATTATATATGATGACTAAACTGATCGAAGCAGCATAAGTAAAAAATTGTTACAATCATTGAAAAAAGTTGTTACAATTAAACACAACGTGTACACTAATAAAATCAGATTACGGTTATATAAAATTACTAAATCGATCGAATTACATGCAACTTAAGTAAGAAATTAACAATCATAATTAGTAAGATCGTATGCGTAGAGCCTTAGAGTGAAGTTTAGATACACTGAGAATGGGATCTTCGGGAGCAGGAAGAACGCTTGACAAGATAGAATCCATGAGAAAACGTTTGACTCAGTTGAACTGTTGAAGTAGAGTTTGATAAAAACATAAAGAACAAAGAAACTTGGATCAGTTACTTAAAGGAGTGTTATGTGAAATCAAAGCATGATTAGGTTGACCAAACATGGATTTTTTTTTATTCAAAACTGCCTCTTTGAGTTGTCTTAAATAAATAAAAAGTTGTCTTTATATGATGATAGCTTACTTAAGCTGAGATATATGGTCATTTTTAAATGTGATTTTTGTTGAACCACCGATCAGAGCCGTGCTTCATGTTGTGTGGGAAAAGGCATGCCTAATGCCACACAAATAAAAAAGTTGTAAAATTAGAGGACCATATAGTTTTTTATTAGGCATATGTATTTAGTTTATTAAATATGACGTAGGCTGGAATAAAATAGCTACTTTGATGTCGTATCGGTCTTGCAAAAACTAAAACTGAGAAAAGCTTATACTGTTTTCATCTAGAGTCTCTCAGACTAGCATGTTTAGAATTAGAGGTCACAATCTTCATTTTGCTCGGTTTCACGATCCATAAAGAAAAAGAAGGAAATTCATAAATAGTATGGGTCTTTGTGAAACGTCCACCAAGAACTCTATTTTTAACCAACTTAATTCATGAAACAACAAATAACAGAGTTTGCAAACCAGTTCTTAAAAAAAAAAAAGCAACAACAAAGAACAGCGTCGCTAGATTAGGTGGTGCGGGTAACTACAGCATGTATAGCATCAGCGAGTTGAGGCACTGTCTTTGAACTTAGACCTGCGATGCTGATCCTCCTGAAATATACAATTCTCATTATAAATAAATTTAACATCTACCCCATTTTTCAAGCACTAATATAAAAGACAATATTCCATTTATTGACAGTTACAAACAAATGAGCAAAACATTTCCTCTACTTAGTTGCAGAGGAATATGTTCAGCGACAATATTCACTTATAATTTTTTTTTTTTGAACGTTTAGTATTCACTTATGTTTCGTTCATATATATATATATTATATTTATCTAAGCAACTATATTAGCTCATGCAGTTTAAGAAAATAAGTGACACTTATGTAATGCGTATAGTATGGTCTCAATTATCTGTTTTCGTTTACGTTATAATCAGTTTATACTTTTCCAAATAAATTGCAAACGTTGAGCATCTCAAGCAAAAGCAAATTGTTAGTTGTACTTGTAAACGTAAAAGCCAAATGCAAACGAAAGGAGAATCTCTTGTTTGCGATTGTGCTTGGAAAAACTATATGGTTTTTACTTTTTATTAAACGTAAATGTTTTATATTTCATAAAATGTTAATTTTTCTTGATTTTTTTTCTCTTGATCCCAATCATCTGAGTACTATATAAACATTTGAAGAGAAGACATATTTCCCTTACCCATCATAAGTCATGTAAATGTGGTATTCTTTGGCCATCAGGTGAACTTGCTTCTCATTCAATCCGGTAAAAGAAAACATGCCGATTTGTTTGATAATGTGACTCCAATCACCAGGTGTGCCTGTAGGAACAAAATAGTACAAACTCGAAACTTATGAATGATTCAATTAACAATAAAAAGTTTTGAGGATAAGAAAAGCATTAAACCAAACCTCTAGCTTGTATAGCTTCATATAACTGTTGGCGCATGCTAATTATGCGGTCAGCCATCCCTTTCAGCTCGATGGTCCAGTCTTTGTACATATCACTATCAATATGTATGCACATAATAAACTTTGAGCATAATTATAATCCATCATTTAATAAGCATTTGAACACAACAAGAATTATTAGAATAACTGTTTACCAAACAAAAAAAAAGAACTATAATACCTCCTGCATATATATAGGTATAAGTATAACAATTACCTGTTTTTAAGAATTGTGGTAACAATGGATGCTCCATGAATAGGTGGGCTAAGATACATAGGTCTCACAACAAGTAACACTTGGCTGTGAACTTTTTTAGCCACATCTTCTGAGGTGCATACCTTCACATTAGCCCCACAAAGATTATATATATATACACACTTTTCACTGCTCTATTATGTATTGTAGCCTATATTTACATTTGTGTGTGAAAGTGTGGAGTTTGGTTGCTTACAATGGTAAGAGCCCCGATACGCTCTCCATAAAGACCCATATTTTTGGCATAACTTTGAGCTATCAAACATTCACCTCCATCAGCAACAAACATGCGAATCGCTTGTGCATCGGAGTCAAGGCTACCACTAGCAAAACCCTGAAAATTAGATGAGAAAAAAGACAATGTAGACCCCGATGTGTTTGTTTGAATCCGTGTGTGAACACCATAATCGACTTTCATTAGTTTGTAGGACAAAGAAACAAAGCAAAGGTATACTTTTATGACTTACCTGATATGCATTATCAAAGAAGGGTAATAAGCTTTTAGATCTCACTATTTGTCGAATCTGTTCCCATTGTTCCAGTGTTGGGTCAACTCCTGTGGGGTTATGCGCACAAGCTTGCAATACCACAATAGCTCCAGACGGTGCTGCGCCAAGATCCTCGACCATGCCTGGTATGGAATAAGTATTTACTTCAAAACTATGATTAGTAATAACACTAAACATCATTTGTGTAAATCAAAGAAAACTTAGTGAAAGTTTGAGTGTGAATGGGCCAATCAAACGTAATCAAGATGGAAGTAAAAAAAAGAATGATAAAATGTAACAAAACTAGGAAAGTAAAATACAGAGAGTTTATGGACATATTTATAAAATCAACCTTCGAAGTCGAGTCCTCGGGTTTTGGGATCATAGTAACGGAAATACTCTACAGACAGACCCGCCAAACTGAATATAATGGGATGGTTCCCCCAAGTTGGGTTTGGAACGAAAATGACACGCTGAAAGTAATGAGAAACACAATTATCGACAATGGGAAAACAGTAGATTTGTCAAAAAAAATCAAGTGTAGAAAACTGATTCTAGTCTAAAAACCTTATTTTCATAATAATATAAAAACAAGACGAACTTTTTATAAAAACATTTAATAAGCCAAAATTGAATAAAAATGCAAAACGTACTCTGTATTACAAGGTTTCCTAATAAAATACATAGCAAATTCTTCTGTGACTAAAATTTTGTCGCAAATTTTGTTTTGCATCTCTTTCTAAAATGTTAAGGGTTTCATTTACCATATTATAATGGCCCATTAACAAAACCAAATAAACGAGTGAGAATTATTTACTTGTTGGTGGTGTTTGGCTAGAAACTCAGCTCCGACTCTCAAAGAACCAGTACCAGACAAACACTGGATTGTAACAACTCTATTCTCTTCCACTGCACGACTGCCCAAAAAAAAAAAAAAAAATCTTTATGGTAAAATGATTAATAAGCTAAAGGATTTAGAAAAAAAAAAAAAAAAATCTAAACATTTTTTAAAAGATGAGGGAAAATAGTAGCAGCTAATATATGACTACCTATCAGCACCTAAGGTTAGCTTGGCACTCAATTTGTTAAAATCAGCAAGTCCATCAATTGGGAGATATCCCTTGTCCCGAGACCTTGAGGTTGAGGCAACAAAAAAACAAAAAACAAAAACATACGCTTCTCAATTTACAAACAAGAAAAAAACTATCAGGAAAAAATAATAATTACAGCCTTTGGTTGTTTGTTTACAAATTAACCCATAATCATAACATTTTAAATGAAATGGTAAAGGAAAACAAACAAAATACTTTATGAAAAAACTGTAAAAATTGAATATTTTTAAAAACGTGATCATTTTTCCTGAAAAAAAATTGAAGTCTTACTATATTATTACTAATGAGTATAGAACTTACATGTAATTCGCTAACTGTTTCTCTGCTCTTCTCACCACCTCAAGAACAAGAGGCTTTCCTTCCTTTAGACAATAAAATTACACAATAACTTGATAATCATTGAGACTGAAGAAGATACATAAACCTTAGATAGAAAAAAGGAAGTTACCTCGGTTTGATAGGAACCGGCGATCAAATTCAACTTAACCGGACTAGGATCATCTCTATAAGCAAAACTAACCTGCTTTCATGAACAAAAAAATAAGATTAAAAACGTTCAATGACATCGGATCTAGCTACTCTTTCATAAAATGGCAAAATGGATCGAAGCAACAGAGAAATTAAGATGGATATGGAGCTTTAGATTGAAATGTATGTACTCTGAGAATAGGATCTTCCGGAGCAGGAAGGACGTTTGATAAGATGGAACTCATGAGAAAATAATTGAATCAGTGCAAAGTGAATTTGGAAAAAATAAAAGATAACAGTCATCACTTATATTGAAGCATAATTAGCCTCACCGACCAAGAGAATCCAGATTTTCAACAAAAAACTGCCCTTTTAAATGGCTAAAAATCCAATGAAATTTAAAGTTGAAAATCATTTCTTAAATTAAAATTTCCTTTATAGGTGATAATTCTTTTTTTCAGATAATAGTCATATAGACATTTTAATTTTTATGAATGGAGACAATGAACAAAAGCGTTTTTATGTTTAGAGTGGGGGCCATTTGCATTTATATCTCCATTCACAACTTTAACGTATAACCAAAAAGTAATGGTAAATAATTGATTACTTTACGTGCAAAAGAAAAATTACCCCAAGAGACAATTAATGAAAACTCTGATCTATAGATTAAAGGTTTAAAATCTCTGATCTCCGATACTCACAAAAAAAAAAAGCAAATAGTTAGAAAGGTGCTATCAGCCTATCAGCCAATTTTGCATTGCAGTTCTGAATTTTTCATTTGTATTTATTTTTTTTTTCAAAAAGTACTTGTAAACATTGTTGAGAATCGTTTATTTCATTATCCACTTCCATATTTTACAGCTAAAATCTACAGAATCCAGAAGCTATCAACTTTAACGTATGCTCTTAAATTGGTTTCTTCTTATTTGTTAAGTACTTTTCATCTTCATTAACCAAAGTAAAAATAGATAAAATTCTAGAAGGATTAAAGGAAATATAAAAAAATCTTAATTTGGTTAATGAAGATGAAAAAATTCCTAAACATGTTAGTTCGAGAGAATTTTGAGAATTAGGGATTTTTTCTAAGATCAATTATTGGACGTGTTGGTTTTATTACAAAACAGTAAACAAACTTCAATATCGTGGCTAAACTGGATATTTGATCGGTTTAAAATTCTATGCGAGAGAACCGATCAAGATGAAGCAAACGGTCTGCAGACCGGTAAATCTTTCTCGAAAAAGGGTGCGACCCCAAGAACCGGATTGGATTCAAAGAAATTGGTTGGTTTAAGCTCAAAGCTAGCCGCTACAGTTGGCATAACCGGATAATCTTCTTGACAAGGTACGTGATGGAACCCTAGTGTGTACCACAACACTATGTCCTTGTTTTCGATCGAACGGTCCCTGGTTCACCATAAAACAAGTGGATAAGAGAAATGTTTCCAAACCAAAAATCTTTAAAAATAGATAGTATGACACAATTGGCAGTCCATAGGTTACGTACCGATCTGACCAAACTTGTAGTGTGTCATCGCCGTGGCTCTGGTACACTAGAACTCCTCCAGCAAATTGTTCTGACCGGTTATACCGAGTTACCCATATCTAAACCAATAAAAACAATTGCATAAACTAAAGCAAACATTTGTTGGACACATTGAATCCTAAACCAAAATTTCAACTAATTAAAATCTCATATATAAAAACAAAGCTTAAAACTAAATACCTGATTATTGCTGAATGCAGCTCGAATCTGAGGAGGATCATCGTGATCGAGCAAACTCGCTGCATTACCACCCGGTACGATTCTGTAACCGGCCGGGTTCCCTAACCGAGACTTACGGTTTGGGTTCACAATGTGGAATTCATATGGGTCATACAGATTCAATTTGATCTGGGCATCTTTCTCAGTCTTGGCTACATATTTCTTGACCTTCAAGTAACTCTTCCTCGGCGATTTTCCAGCTGGAACTCTTTGCTTCTCTAGATGAACCTTAACCAAAGAATTGTTCGTTGGTCCATCAACGTCCATGTCTAGATGAAACGTTATGAAATGATCATGGATAACTCCAATCACATTCTCAGATATCAACGGTCCAGAATCATCTTCTTTATCACCTAAGTCATCTACATTCTCGTAAGGTGTCCCTTTCACCATCAACATACCTGAAGCCGCGACCTATTCATAACATTTAAATGTAAGAAACCTTAAGAGAAACTATAATCATATACATAAAACAAAACCAAACCATTTCTGACATACCGTAACGCGGATCAAACCATCAGTTTGAAACTCCCAATCGAAAGTATAGTCATAGTTTCCAACTGAAGTTGCCATCCGAGCGACCAATGTAACTTTTGGCCTTGACTCTCTTATCTGTTAAGTCGTCAAATTAAAAAAGGAATCTTATTCAAAAAAAAAAAAAAAAAAAAATCATGACCTTAAGGATGTTTCCGATAAACCGACCTAATTTGATCCTAAACACATAGCTTTAACACATTTAGTTCCTAATATTTGAGCATTACAAAGGAAAAGGGACATACGTCAGCATCGGGAATAAGGATCTCAGAATGTCGCCAGCTGACATCGCCTGCATAACGTTCAAACAAGCATATCATGTTAGGTTGGACAATGGCTTTTCCATCCGGCGAGGCGTAAACGCCATCAATGTAGTAAGCATTTCGAGGGCAATCGTTGAGCGGAACAAGCGGCATTGCCGCGGGGCCTAAACCGATCTCGCCTGCATCCAGATAAGATTTGTAGTACCATAGTTCCTCTGGATCCATGTATGGTACGAACAACTCTGATGGGAATCCTTTATACATCACACTCCTTGGTACACCTGCGATCTCTCAATATTAGGAAACATCAAGAGTGTGCTGTTGTGGCTAATAATGACTTAAAATTAAGGACCTCCATACAAAAAGACCATAATTCTCTGTGTTTTCAGTTGTCATTTCGAATTAATAATATAATATTCATACAAAAAAGACCACAATTCACTTGTACTTTTTACCGCTTTTAGGAAAATGATATAAAAATCTAAATAAATAAAATAAAAACATCAACAGTTAGAGAGAGACATGTTGTCACATTTCTATGTGTTGTAATCAGACTGATTTGACCAGCTATATTGGGTTGAGACGTAATTTTATAAGAAAATTATTAAATTAACCACTTCACCTTACATACTTTTCATGATAAAGGATAGTACATTTATGTGCTTTTTTGTTGTTTCTTTATAATTTCTTTTTGTTCTAGTAATAGTTATGTATATAATGGAATGATGATGGTGTTTTATACCTGTCTCTGAGTCACGAACCGTGGCCTGAGAGATGATCATACCGGCTCGATGATCAGCTTTAACATGAAAAACCCAATTAGCCCACTTAACCAAATGTCCATCTTCGACCCGGAAACTAGGACCTTCCGGCTGCTCCATCGAAATCGGGTTGATTCGATCCATATGAACCGGTTTATTCAGAACACTATACCGATATTCTGTACCGGCCGCTTTGGGAATTGGAACCGGGCCTTTATCGACGACCTTGACAACTTCTAGTTTGTCCATATCGACCAATGCATAAAGACCTTCAATAGGTCTCATGAAATAATTCGGAGTGCCTTGTGACGTGAAACATTGGACTTTTAGGACTCGACGTCCTTCTTCCTCCGGTCCAAACCATCCTGTGAACGTCGGTAAGGGTAGCAAATCGGAAAATTTGACCCCACGCGCTTCGATTGAGCGGTTGAACTCGATGCTCTGCAAAGCAACCTACATTTTGTGTTGTTGACATTAAAAAAACAAAATATTAAACGTTTTTGTGTTTAATGTTGGTAACGACAGACAAGTGTGGAAATTTAGTCTAGACGTATATATATCAAACCAAGGCAATGCGCACATAACGGGAAATAAACAGATTATGAAAATTTAAACCATTTTCTAGACCGTGTTGATAAGAAAATGAACCGAAGAATAACCGGTAAGCTAAACCGGATATATATGAAATCAGAAGATATTCTGCCCGTCTTTTCAAGAAGTGACGATACCTGTGAAGCCACGACGAGGTCGTCCATGGTGAGAATCGGATAGCCAGAAGTAGGGTTGACCGAATCAGAAACGACCCGACCCGAATCAAGATCCACGATAATCACGTGACTTTGACCACCCGACAACGCGAGGACCTCAGCTTGTCGGGACGGAAGACGGTCTCCTTTCTTCCACTGGAGGACAAGTGTCTTATCCGGCTCGTCAAGAGACATGGAGTGAACCGTGGTCGACCCGGAACCAAAACCCGGGTCATGACCCAAGAGGATGGTTCGGACTCTGGAGATTTCTTGCACCGTTAGTGGGTCAAGTGGATGGTGAGGCTTTTCGGAGGAGTGGTCAACGCGGTGTTTAGGATCCGATCCGAGAGTTTTCCGGACCCGGGTACTGGATAAGAAGCCTGAGTCAGGTCCAAAGACCCAAGAGTAAGTGGCGAAGAGAAGGAGAAAGCCGAAGCATAAGAGAGAGAGACGAACAAATGATTGTTCCGCCATGTTTGACTTTGGGGTTTCTTGATTAAGCTTGTTTTAGTGTACTTATAAAAGCTGAGGAGATATGCAAAAAAAGTAGTCAATTATATCTTTTCCACGATATTATATAAATAATCAAAACCAAAAGAAGAAATTGATGGTTGTGGTTGAGATTGTGTGACAGTGTTACCACCACTCCGCATGCATTCCCTTTTTTTATAGCTAGCGTACTACTACATCTTTATTTGTCTTAGATTAAGTTTTAGGTTTAAGTTACTTTTGTTTACATTTTGAGTTTTTTTTTGTTTTTTTAATTTTTGTTTGTAGATTCGTTTTTTTTTTTGTTGAACTCTGTTTGTAGATATAGACTTTGTAAATACTGAAGTAATTGAACCCAACATTCGCTTGGTTCTTTGTTCTGATCCGAACTTCACCAGTAATTAAGCTAGAGATTGTCAACGTGATAAAATAAGTCAAGTGTTGTTATTAATGACTCTAAAGTTCGATCCCATCTGTGAAATCAGTTGCATATTAACTAACCATGTGAATGTGTGACAATGATGTCTAGAGTGTACCAACGTAATTGAAATTTAATTTGATTTTGCTCTATCGCATCTCTGACATTTATTTTTGTTCCTTACTGATTCTGATGATGTGACTGACAACCTAGATATGATTTTAATTTGTTGAAACCAAGACGTGGAGAATTAGTGTCTGTATTTTATCTAGTTGGATTGAGGTACATTGTGCTCTACTGCTCACTAGTCTTTTTACACGTTTTCCATTTCAAATTACTGTAGCTATAGGTAGATGCATTACAAGAAGCCAAGAAAGAAGGCTGCTCATCAGTAATAATGGAAAGGTGATTTTCTCTTTGTCGACTTCGAAACTTTGACTGAGAGTTGGGATCTTTTCCCTACATTAAGGCTAGGACTTTAATTTGGGTTAGGATTGATTTATTAGAGTCTTGAGTTTTCTAGTTTACACAGATAGAAATTATTTGGATTTCAGATTATTTTGGATTTGAGTTAAAGTTTAGGTTATGTATTAATTATTTTTTTGGTTCGGATTAAATATATCAGACTTTTCCAAAATCATAGTAACTAATATAATAATAATAATAAATATAAACAAAAAAACTAACTAGACATAGAGAAGAAAACTAAATATAAATTAGAAATATTAGACTATATTAATTTTAGATGAGATTTCAAATTCAAGTTGAGATCGGTTTATTCGAGTTTCAGTTTTTACGTATGTATAGAACTTTAGATTTAGGTTGGATTCAGGTAGATTTTTTTGAGTTTCGGTTTTCCAAGTTTAGATATATAAGTCTTTTTTCATGCCTATAGTATATATTACCTAACTTTTTTTTTCTTTTTCTTTTCAGTTTCTAAATACATAATACCTATTTGATTTTTAGTTTAGACAAATTATAATATTTGTATTTATTCATATATCTATACTTTTAAAATATAAATATTTTTAAATAATATTATTTAATCATGTATTATATTTTATTTAAAATGGTATTGAACATATATAGTTTTATTAAATTTTTATATAAAGTAAGTAAACTAATATTATATTAACTAAACATATTTTCAAACGATAGATTTATTAAATTTGTTTTTTAAACAATCTAAAGTTTTTTGGTTTTACTTTTTTTAAACACTTTTTGGCCACACAATTAATTCGTGTTTATGTAACTTATGCAATTAGTCCGACGACCAAAAGTCATTAGTCCGACCAAAAAGCAATTAGTCCGCGTTTTAGTCCAGTAACTATTCTGCCAAAACAATTACATTCTCGAGCTTAAGCTGATTGTCTCAACTGTCCAATCCGAATTTCGATCAACCTTATCTAAATTTGACCAACCAATTTAAAAAACCACTCAATCTAAATGACCCTTAAGTAGCTTTTCAGCTTGACTTTCATTCTAAACTCATCACTAAAAGTCTAAAACCTCCTGATTTTTTTTTTCAATTTAAATATTAAGATTTGATTCTCACTTTTGGCCCATCTCAGTTTTCCTTTCCCTTTTGGTAAAATGCATTCATCAATCACGGCCCATCATATCTCAGTTCAATCCGCATACACACAAGCGTTACACCAATGCTTGTAGCAAATTTGCATCTGCCAGATCTTCTTCCACTTCTGATCTGCTTCCGTTCGATCAGCAGCCGTACCTATCAACTTATGTACTAAACAGTGGTTTTCTAGTGTTTCCTTTTTCTTTGTAACAAATGAATATATACGTCGAACCTAAACGAAGATAATAAAATACAATATCCACTCTTTAATAATATAAGCTTAGTCAATTATTCTTATATCCCTCTAAACTCTCTCTTAATACACGTGTCCTCTCTCGTTACCCTCGAGATCCACCTTTACTACATCTATAGTCTAGATGATCTAGCTCATCATTCCCGGATCCCGGTTCAGGCTCTAAATGAAACCGGTATAAATGAACCAAATTTTTTCAAATATAGAAGAAATCAAATCACATTTCTTTGATCCAAATCAATGAATTACAGAAAACATCATTTCTGAACAAACCCTAACCAAAAGGATTCGCTCTATTCAAACAAACAAATAAACAAAAAAAATTCAAATTCAAAAAATTTTAAAAAGATTAGATCTCACTTAGCGACCATCCTAGCGATGAAATCCTCGTACCGGATCTTACCATCGGATCCAACATCAACCTCCTTGATCCACTCATCGAATTCACTCGGCTGCAATTTCTCGCCGATACTCGTGAGTATATGCCTCAGATCCGCCACAGCGACGAATCCAGTACCTTCCTTGTCGAGCACCTTGAAGGCATCACGAAGCTGTCGATCGAACGGCTCTGTTTTCAGATGCTTCGCCATTAGATCGATGAATCTATCGAAATCGAACGGAGACGTTAGGTTTTCGGTTGTGGTGATTGATTTAAGCTGAGCTTCTGTTGGATTGCCGCCGAGCGATCGCATTAAGATCCCGAGCTCCGACGGTGCGATTTTGCCGTCTCCGTCTGTGTCGAATAGCATGAATGCTTCCTTCATTGAAGAGACTTGGTCGTCGCTCATACCATCTTTTCCCATCTTCTTCGATTCTTCCGGGTTATCGGGTCGGATCTCTCGTCTTTGCTTTCTTTCTCCTGTACAATTGAAACGAATGTTGATCTGTGTGTAGCGCTTGTAATTTGAAGGAGAGAATGAAGAAATACGACGCCGTTTCATTAAATCAAAGATCTATGACCGAAATAAATGGGCCTGGCCCATTACAATATAGATGTTGTCCCGCTTTTGTGTGGCCTTAGTCTAAAGAGTAACTAACAAAGTAGAGTTGTTCTCTCGTGAACATCAATTTACAAATAAGAAGACGTAGACGTGGTGGTCTTGAGTACACAGTTCAATATAATCTACTACTACTACTAATCGAAGATTTGTCGATTCAATCTTGCAGCTTTGAGTGAAGAGATCATCGATTCCCCTTCTTGAGAAAGACTATTTCTCTCTACAAGTACAAGCCCTAACTTATCACGCACGTGTTCGTTTCTCAACTCATCTCCCTCCATTTCACCAAGCTCAATAGCTTGTTTCCTTGTCACTAAACCGTAAAGCCAAACGCTCGATTCGGGTTTCTCCTCCATTTTGATGTTGACTCTCAGCAATGACTTGGACTCGAGTTCATCTGAGTTCGGAGTAAACAACACCGAGAAGTTACCGAATGTCAAATCAGGTGTCTCGAACAACTGATCAATGCTGCTGTTTTCTTCGTCGTCCTCGTCTTCTTCTTCTTCTTTGTCGATGCTGCTCTGGTTAGGGTTTGAAGCCGATGATGATGCCCTTCTTCTAGCAACTCTAAGTATGTTCGCTGCTTCTCTCATTCCGCTTAAGAAGGCTCCGTGCATTGTAGCTGGATACTGTTTGTTAGTCGCTTCACCTGCAAAGAACACTCTTCCATCTCCAACACTCTCGGCTAAAATGTCATAATCATCTCCAGATGATCCGACCGCAACATATGAGTACGAACCGTACGAAAACTTGTCTTGTCCCCATCTGGAACAGAGGGCTTGAACCGGATCAGGAACAACGATTCCTTTTGGGTGATATATCCCGCGTAGTATCTGCAACACCCGTGTAACGGAATCAGTAGGCGACATCGTCTCGAATCTTTCTGCGGCGTCTCCAGCTACAAGTGCTACAAGTAATGGACCACCGGAGACAGAAGAGTAGCTGTAGAACAAGAAGAACTCTCCTCTCGTGCTTGAATCCTCAGTTAATCTCCCAAACGTATCAATCTCCTCCCCCCAAAAGTTATATGGAAACAACATCGCCACTTTGTTCAACAATCCATACCCGAGTCTCTGAATCGCTTCTTTCTTCTTCTCAGGAAGCTCAGGATAAAACCCGATCGCACCTTTCTTCAGTACACCAAGAGGAACCGTGCAAAGAGCCATATCACAGTAAAACTCCTTATCACCCGCATAAACCAAAACCCCATTGCTCCCATATCTAATGCTCTCAACAGTATTCCCATAGAAAACCGGAAGATTCTCAGCCAAAGCATGTACAAATATCTCATTCCCACCAGGGATGAAACAATGATCACCACCCATCTCATACGGATCATCTTGATCCCAATACGCCATTGACAAGTTCCCTAACAAAGTAGCATTAGCATATTCCAAATTTGCTAAATGCCAATCTAAAAGCATCCTCTCTTGCTGATCCTCAGCAACACCATAAACCAAACGAAAAGTCTCAAGCGCTTCTCCCAACGGTACATCTACTGATTTAATCTCCTCAATCATCGACTGTCTAAGCTTACAAACTCTATCCAACAACTTATTAAACGACGCCTCTATCTTAGAATCAACACCAACATCAACAAGCTCACCACTAGGTAGATACAAAGGACAAATATCTCTAACCTTATGAAGAGGCAAACCAAGTTGTCTCGCCAAAACACCAAGTGGATTCCCATTAATACCAGTAAGTACACTCCCACCAACATCAGCCATTGCCTCAACACCATCACCACCTTTCATCTTCCGGGTCTTAACCCGCCCACCCGGTCGATCTCTACCTTCAAGAACCAAAACCCTAAACCCCATAGACAACAACTGCCTAGCAGCTACTAAACCGGCTAAACCGGCCCCAACAACCACAACATTAGGCGGTTCTAAACCATCAAACGACCTTAATTTCGCTTCTTTAATAACCGGAGCTAAACCGAAGTTGATATAACCATGCTCAAGTAGAAACTTATAAGCCGTATCAACTAACGTTTTATGCTCGGCGCGTATAGACTCGAGCGCGTGATCTCGCGTGAGCCAATTAGAGACGTTGGATCGCCAAAGAGCGATGATGTGATTCCTCACAACGATGTAATTCGCTTGCTCTTTGCCTCCGATAACCGAAACCACATTCGCTTCGATTTCTTCCTCTGTGAGTGAGTTAACCGGAAACCCTACCGACATTGCGGTTAGGGCTTCGGAATCCAACTCTTTCCCGACGCTGTTGCGGCGGTTTCTTGAGAAGGCTGGGTTCGCGTTTATCTCAGTGAAGAATCGTTTCCTACGACGTCGTTTTCTCGCCCTAGGTCCAGGCTCCGCCGCGTTAGGGTTTTGCGATTGCTGCTCTGCTACCAGATCGGAAGATTCTTCTCCGAGAGATTCTGATTTTCTCGTATCCAGTGGAGGAGGAGGTGGTGGTGGTGGTGGTGGAGGAGGAGGAGGAGGAGGTTGAAGCTCCGTCGATGGCGAGTTTTGGCCGTCTTCAAGATTTTGCTCCGACTGACTCGCGGATAGCGAGACGTCAGTCTCCGTCGCCGAGGCATCGGAAACGACGTCGTCGTCGTAGGCGGTTAGCTTTACGGGAGCTGCTTCTACGGATAGATCCGCATTAGAAAGAGTTTTCGGGTCTTCGGGTTTAGATTCGGGTCGGGTTTCTTTAGTATCTGTTGACATGCTTCGTTGTGTCTGTTGTGAGTGGGTGGTGCGAGCATAGTGTTGCTCGCCTTCCTTCTTCGTTTTAGCTCAAAAGAGGATGTTGAGGAAACGGTGTCGTTTCGATATAGAGCTAGTCCACCACTGAATGGGCCTGGCCCATTTACTATACAAATCGTCGTCCACTTTGTTTTTCTGTTGGCGTATGTTGGCTTTGCAACCCGGTAATATATAAAACCAATCTTCATATTTGAAACTAGCTTCACAGAAAAATTGCTACCTGGTTTTTGAACTTTTAGTTTACTATATAAAGATATTAAATAATAATTAAACTAGTCAAAATAATTCGAACAAGGGTTTATTCTAAGGTTCATGGTTTGAATCATTCCACTGTTATTATCATGATTGGCTATAGCCTAATTTGTAGACTTTTCTAATAGTAAAAACTCCAAAAAAAAATTACATCTTGAAACTAGCTAGTTGGATTTTGACATAAAATTTTGGGGATTCTAACATTTTAATCACAGTTTCGGCAAGGAAAAAAATGGTTATGATGTTAACTATATAACACTTGTTAATACGTAAATGTTGTTATTCAAACATATGGTTCATGTAGTTAGGGATACATTAGTACTTTCTAGATGTGATAGTCAATAGTTGGTGTAATTGACAATCTCTTTTCAAACTTTTAACTCTAAGACTAGACTAGAAACAATTTTATGTGGCCACAAATAATTTTATAACTAATTGACTGGACATTAATGTTTTTTCGGCTTGGTCCAAGCGGTTTTGTTTCTGAGGTCCATAATAACATTGAACCGTAAACACATGCAAAGTCAATCTTCTTCTCAAAATTTAGATTTTAACTCGTGAATCGTGATTCTAATGTTCGCCTTTGGAAATATACCAACCTGCACACAAATAATCTTACAAATATTGAGTATTATTAGACATATATATTAGCTATTCAATGTATATATTAAAAAATCAATCTAGCATGTGGAATGTGAATTTTATCAAAAATCTTTTCATCCTCTAATAGAAGAAAACTTTGGAGAAAGTGGGAAAGAAAAGGGGGAACATGACCTAATATTCTTTTCAATTGAAGTCTCTACCGTCGTTTTCAAAATGGAAAGAACAATATAATTCTTTCTCGTGCCTTAGTCCCACTAGCTCTTAGGACTGATTTATGGGGAACAAACACATTTGGTATTACTAGAAATTGCACAATCAATGTATATATAGTAGGTTCTTATAACTTATGATCTCATGATTCATCATGTGATAAAAAGCACTAACAATGAGGATAACTTGAACAAACTAACAGAAAAAAAAAAAGAGAGAGAACACTGAACACCTTACATAAAGGGAATGTTGTACTTTGAACATATGTCCATAATTCAAATCAAATGTAGAATTCACCTTATTATCTATATTTCAAAGAGACGAGCGCGACTAATGTACACTACAGGAAAATAAGTATATTGTGACAAAACTTTGAGACTATAATTATCTGTCATAAATTTGTGACATATTAGAGACGATTTGGTGACTAAATTTATATGTCATAAATTAGTAACTACGTTGTCACAATATTGTGACAGATTTAAGTCGTAACTATATTTTGTCACAATTTGTGACACAAATATAACGAAAATAGACAACGTACTAATTGTGACATAATTGTGACTATTTTTATCGTTATAATTGTAACGAATTTGTTACTTAATCGTGAATTTCAATTTATGACGATACCTAGTAATAATGTTAGTGACTAATTGGTACATACCTATGACAAAAAAAATTGTAGTAAATTGTGATTTAAAAATTTAGCAAATAAGTTAGAATTTAAATATTAAATATTAGAAGATGCCGAGATAAATTATTAAATATTAGAAGATGCTAACAAGATTTTTCTATAAGACTTAAGCTAAATTTAGAGATAAATTAGGGTTTCTTCTTTTTATTTCCTCTTCTCGTCCTTTTATTCTCTTCTTCTTCTTCCCTCCTCTTGGCATTGCCGTCAAACCACAAAGATGAAAGCAGCAATAACCCTAACTCGTGCAATTGTGAGAGAAGAGCTGCCACTGCCGCCTTGAGTTCTAGCTGCCGTTCGCCACTCCCTTCTCCTCTCTTTTCTATTTCCTTCTCTCTTCCTCCACGATTTGATACTGAAATCCCTCCTTTTCTTGATGAAGAGACGACGTCGGAGTAACAGGTAACGAGAGCAGCCGAAGAGATTTTAAGATGTTTTGTGATTCGTTTCAAAATCGAGTACATATATACTTGGCTAAATCAGGCTCCAATCTTGATCATTATCTATGGTCAGGTATTGTGTAGTTTATTTGTAATCATTTCGTTCCTTTAATTTTTGCTTTACCTTTTATTGGTTGTGATTAAAAATTATAAAAATGGTAAATTCACACTTCATTACTGGATATGGTACATTTCACAGGCTTCATGGCATGGAATTGATAAGGTTGTTAAAACCTTTAGAGATTAAATGTTTTCCGATGAAGACAAAGTGTGGGTTGACTACACCTCTTTTAATACTGTAACTAATTCTGTGTTAAAGGTTTTGATGTCTTTTTTCTCCAGGAAGTGTTCAGGGATGAACTTAAACAGCTTCAAAATATACGCCATCCAATTGTCTAGTTTTTAGGGGCATTACTCAAAGTATACCCATGATGATTGTTACAGAATATTTATCTAAGATATTCTTTCTCAATCATGATAAACACGTAGATCTTTAACAGTTAGAGTATCCTATAAATATCTTGGCAATATTAGGTTAAGAAGATCTCAAGAAACTTAGAAAATAATAAAACAAATTTAATTGTCCACCTTGACAATGACTTTATCAATTTTTTCTCGATGGTTTCAGAGAGGGTGCATATTGATTGGTTCACTAAAGGCATTGTACAATGGAGTCTTGTTGATAAATTTGGTGGTTGAGTTATATGCGCTTGTGGAGCAGTAGCTAGAGTCAGTAGTCGTAGTTCACAAGGCTCAGTCAAGAGAAAAGATGGTGGTGGAAAAGGCAGTATCGGTGGTGTTCGTGGTACCAATAGCGGCTGTGATGGTCCTCCATATGGGAGGTTCCTAGAATTATAGGAATTAAATATGTTTTATTTTCAGTTTTTTTATGTTTTAATTAAAATACTTTTTTTTGTTAATTTTATTGTATTGTTGCAAAATATTATTCCAAATAAAATTTATTTATTTACAAATTTGATTTTTGATTTTTTACTCATTTGTATATATTATAAATATATTATGGTTAATAATAGCTAAAATATTAGGATATTAATCATAATATGTAGTCACAATATACATCATAATTTCTGATTATTTTAGTAACAATGTGAGAAAATTAAAATGTCACAAATTACTATGAGACAATTAAAAAGTCACAAATTATTACTGTTTGAGACAATTAAAAAGTCACAAATTATTACTGTTTGAGACAATTAAAAAGTCACAAATTATCACGGTTTGAGACATTTATTAATAGTCAATAATTGTGACCTTATTGTTACTCATTTGTGTCGTAACCATATGCGACGAAATGGTTACCAAATAGATTTGTCACAAACATTGTTACGTTTTTATTACACTGGAAATTTGTGACTCACGTATTGTAACCATTAACATTTTGTCACTATTTTGTCACAATATCTACATTGTTACGAAAATATTGTCATTGTGACTAAATTTTTTGTCAAAATATAACTATTTTCCTGTAGTGTTGATCTCCTTTTTCTTTTTGACCTAAAAACACGCCGAATTATCATCTGCTTATTATTTTACGAAAATTGCCAAAAATGTTTCTGATTTTTTCAACAGCTATTCCGATAGAACACTAGCTATTTTTTCTCAAAGATCATTCTTATTATATCCCGAAGCCAATAACTTTATCTTATGTCTACGTACCATGCACGTCACCATTAATTTGCATAACAAAAACTTAGGAAATATTATATTTCCTCAATTATAAGATGTTGATATTGTTCTTCTTTTTAAAAGATTAGTATTATGATGTTATCTAATCCAACTGTCAAGGTGATTTGTAACAGGGAAAAAATAATTAGCAATTTTTTGTCATTTAATTTATCTTGTTAGATAAGCAAGCGGAAGAAACTAACATAAGTATACATATATTGTATCTGTACATTAGAAAATATCAAAATGAAAACATCCACCTAACAAAACACATTAATATCGCAAGTGCCTTCAATGGGAAAGCAACATCTTACATCAACACTGTACGACCAAGTAAAACAGCTGTTTTTCGTTCATATTTGTGTGTTTGTAATATGTGCACGTATATCACATAATACTATATGCACCACGTTTCTTCTATATCTCTTACTGTGTAAGATATCTTTTCTACTTCAATTCGAACAGAATTTCATATTAGTAGCTTTTTATGTCAATCTTGAACCGATTGTTATTTTTTTTAGTTAGATTCGTTAAACGATTATTGATAGTGTATGTGACGAAAAGATGGTGCTGTATTCCACTATTTTGATTCGGACGTAACCGTTTTTTTTGTTTCTACTGAAACTTTAAATCTATCTTGTGACGGCAAAAACTTGAACCTATATACATGGTTTGTAAGTTGTGTATGAATAGGATCAACTTTATTGATTCTTTGGCAAAATAAATGTCCAAAACGAGTTGCCGACCAAATCCAAAACCAGGGACGGAAGAATCGGTCTGATTCTGGTTTAGCAAAGGACGTGGGTGGTGGAAATATCATTAACTTAATCCAATTAACTAACACCTTATTATATAAGAAAATTATGTTATGAAATAGAATTATATATGAAGAAAAAAACACCACCAACCTGCATAGTACGTGGAATATATGTTAGAAATACTTAATATACATAGCACCGAGTCAATTCAATTGGGGATAGTTAGTATCAATTGTACCAAAGCCATGGAAAATTCAAATATTTTTCCGTTAAATATAATAATTTTAAGTCGGCTCCGACTACTAATTAGAGATTAATTAGTCTGATTTCGTTATAATCCAAATCCAAAACTCTCACACGTCGGATTCTCCTGGACAAAATATTAATGTCAACGATCTAACAACACAACCTATCTTCAAGAAAAGAAACAGAGAATAAATCATCTTGGGATAAATTAATCATAGACCCCACGTTTTATAATGTCTTACGGATTCAACCCTCATATTATCTTGCATTCCATGTCAATTCTTTTGGATGTTACTACTTTGTACTCAGAAGTCACAACAACTACTAAATTTTTAAATAGAGGCCAGACAAAGTCCGTTGTTTTGTTAGTTAAAGACCAAGGTCGGTTTTTGGTTGACAAAGTTTCTTTTTATTATTTTTATTATTGTCGTTTGTGGGGGCAACTGTAAATCGTAGAAATGAGAGACACTTTAACTTTGGATTTTTAATTACAAAAGAAGAAGAAATATAAGTTTAAAAGCCATGTTAAATGATTAGTTGAATAACAAAATAGTTAAATGATCGAATAACTTTTAATTTATGGGTGGTAATTGACTAATTTCAAGAATATTTGGGCTAAAACAAGATAAAACCAGAAGTATAAGGGGCATTGTCTGACTGTTACGCGGAACACATTTTACCAATATAATATCAAAACAAGACTTTTCTTCTGTCTCTTTTGTGTTATAAAAGCAGACATTGTTTGTAGGTTTTACGCTAGACTCTGTGACCCAACGAACAAGTTAAAACACACACACAAGAACGAAAAAAAAAAGAATAAGAAGAAGAAGAAGAAGATGAAACTTATTTGGTCACCGGAAACAGCATCAAAGGCTTACATCGACACCGTTAAATCGGTAAATCTTCCGTTCATATTTCCCTAGAGTTTCCTACCGTTCTCAAAATTAAAGTATTCAATAAAAAACAAAAGAGAGGAACAAAAAAAACTGAAACTTCTCCACGAAGAAAGCTTTCTTTCAGTATTTTCAACATTTCTTGAGAAACCCAATTCTCTAAATTTGACAACACTTGATACCGTATGAGATCTCAAGATGGAAATATTTGATCTTTGCACGTTTTTTTCATACCATTAGAGATTTCAAGATTTTGGTCTTTGCACGTTTTGGCTCTTTATTTGCAAAGTTGTTGATTTTTTGGGGTAATATGTTTGTGTAGTGCGAAAAACTTGGAACGCCCGGAGCAGCGGAGCTAGTGGCGGCGATGGCGGCAGGATGGAACGCGACTCTAATCGTGGAAACATGGTTTGAAGGAGAAACCATAGCCATAAGCGTTGGTTTAAACGTAGCGAGACAACACACAAACGCAAGACACATTTGTATTGTACCAAACGCAAGATCAGAAGCCGCTTATCTTGAAGCCATGACACAACAATCTTGTTCCACCTTGCCTGAGACAATCATCATGAACGAGGAAGAAGAAAACTCAGAGAAGACGATGCAGAAGCTACAAGGAATCGATTTCTTGGTAGTTGATTGGGATCAAAAGGACTTTGCAGCAAACGTTTTGAGAAACGCTGCCTTTGGTAGCAGAGGAGCGGTTGTGGTCTGCAGAAGCGGTTACCGGAGAAGTACTTCTTGTTTCAGTTGGACAAAAGCGTTTAGTGACAGGAATGTTGTGAGAACGGTGACTCTTCCGGTTTCCGGTGGTCTAGAAATTGCTCATGTGGCTGCAGCAAGAAGCTCTGGGAAGAGTGATATCAACAACAAGAGAAAATGGATCAAGCATATTGATCAAAGATCAGGAGAAGAACATGTTATTAGAAAGTAAAAACAAAAAAACAAAACTAAAAAAATTATAGAAAGAAACAAAAAAAAGTGTGGAATGATATGTATGATATTTTCCCTGTTTAATATTTGTATGAGAGTGATTTGTACATAAACCCCAATATATTGCAATTTTTATTGGAAGATTTGATTGTTGTGTTACATTACATTCCATGAAAATGACATACTCATCTAAGTCATATCGGTTTTAAGTTTAATCCCAACTACTGCGGTCTCTTCTCGCAGCTTTCTTGTCTGAAAGAACTTTTTTGCTTTTGAGCCGTTTATCATCAGCTCTCGCAGCCCTGAAAATGTAAAGAACTCACCGGGTAAGCGTTGAGATTATGAGGGAAGAAAGAAGGATTGGTTTTAGGCTTGGATCTTACATCTTTACGATTTTCTTCTTCTGTTCTTCTGAAGGTGGTGGTGGAACATATGAAGCCGCATCAATTATCGCCTGTTGAAGTTAATATGATAAACCATTATAAAGGACGATAAAAACACCATAACCAAAGAGATAGACTATCAATAGAGTTATTTGGTATATCACCTGTAGTTTTGCAAGTGCATCGTCGATGTTGCCTCTGCACAAAACATACTATTAGAAATGGGAGAGTTTCCTTAAAACATGGAAAAATAAAGAGAAGTCTATTAGGTTACTGACTTCTGCGTTCTGGTTTTGGTTGAAGATATCACAAGTTCTCCATCCTTGTTGATCCGATTCTTCTCCTGTTAACAAACAACCAAAAGCTAAACACACGACACATAAAAAAGAAAGAGCTAAGTACTCCACCAAGGCAACAAGAGCAGCTCCAAGTACCATACAACATGTTCACAATTATCTGTTCTTGCTCCATTTTCACAATCACAACAGGATAGATTAAAAACTTGCGCTCATAGTATAGTAGAAGGTACAATAGCGTGAAAACAAACCGTCAGTATGATCTTCTCTCTGATCCTGTCACTCAACCAGTAAGCGTTTTTCACATTGAATCGCATATCTACTTTGGTATTCACTGAAGAAAAACAACAACAACAAAGAAATTGGTAACATGTGCAACGAACACAAGCATATTGATACATCAAGTAGCCAGAAACTACAATGCAATGAAAGAAAAGTCCAGACCTTTGTTCACATTCTGGCCTCCAGGACCACCGCTTCTAGCAAAGTTAAGTGTAACATGGTCTACAAGCACCAAAGACAGATACAGCTCAAAATGTAAACTTGTTACCATCAAAACTACTACAAACCAGAGTTCTACAACACATAGTTAACTCAATTCTATACAACGTTCATCATCAGAGAGTAGAGAAGTCTTCATTACCTAACAGAACAAACAAAACCCAATTCCATTTTCCTCAAAAAGCTCATAACTTTGTAACTTACACCAAAAGCAAACCTTACCAAGAGTGATTTGAGGAGTAGGCTCATTCCCAGCGGCATTAGCCCTCTCCTCTGCCTCATGAAGCATCTGTTTCACCTGAGACAACCGTGAAGAAACCTTCCGATCACCACCTGAACTTGACGCCGCACACCGGAAGGATCCGAATCGGGTTTTAGATTGAACCAGAGCAATCCCGTGAGTGCGACGGAGATGTGGGAAAAGAGATTGACATGATTTAGATGAAGAGTGGAAGAGAAGAGGGTGGTGGATAAACTCGCGGAGGAACAAGTTCGTCATCGTCTTGATTGCCGCCATGTTCTTGGCCTTACGCCTGAGAAAGTTTCCGATGTCAAATGACAGTGACGAAATGTTGAAAAGGCCCTACTTTTGCGTGGCTCTCAAATTCCCGGTTATCAAAATTTAACGGTTTGGTTATCTCTTTACTTTAAATAATATTGATTGGTGATTTCCGGTTCATTAAACCTCCCAAATATAATCCCTAGGATCGGGCTGGGCTGGGATGGGCTGGGTTGCGTGTAGGGCTTTAGCTCAAAGTGATAAAACGTGCCTCCTCGTCCTCGATCGTGAATTTCAAAGCAAAAGTCAAATTATGGCTTAGATTGGTGACATGTATAGTATTAAATTTGAGTTTATAATTTGATGTAATTTGCAGTAAAAATTATGTGGTATATAATTTATAAAAATATTTTATTAATTTATTGAAAAAGAAAATGTGAACAGTACTTTATAGTAAAAAAAATGCTAATTCAACCTCTAATACATGAAATTTTTGTTGATGTTGATTTAACTTTTGAGTTACCAATTTTACAAATGATTTCAATTCTAAGTCAATCATAACACATTGTAATTCAAACACTAACTCAAAAAATTTAAACTAATTCATGATTGGTAACATTTTTGAGTTATATCCATAACTCAAATTAAATCAATGAGGTAACATTTTTGAGTTATAATAAGATTTCTGGTTTAACACTTTGTTTTGTATATAAAAGCCTTTTTTATAGATTTTTATATTGAAATGCAGATGGCAAAATTACACTATGATAAGAGTAAGAGAGTTGGGATATGGCGGGAAACAACAGTCCAGCTCCAAAATAGTAGTGGCAAACTAATAAGAGTCTAACCTGAATGGTAGTAACCAGAGAGGAAGAGGCCAAGAAGAACCTAAGCAATAGTAATGACCCATCTTTACCAAGACCGAAAAGTCATCGTGATCGAGAAGAAAACACCACGGACATAATTTAACTCTGCCGATAAAATTAATTAGAACAAGAAGTTTACGGTGCAAAACCAAAATAACCAAAACGTTAATCATGTGAAAGAAACATGAAATATATATTGCAAGCTTAAAACGAAAACGATGACCCAAATCTCTTCCACAATCGGGTTCAAAGAACCCACACAAAACAGAAGAAACAAGGCCAAAAACATACATTGTAAAAGCCTCTCACAATATGTTCTAAACATTTTCACATTAAAATCTATTCTGTAGTTCATATAATATTTTAGCGTCTTCCTTAACAGTTTGGTATACTATTTGTATAAAAGTTCGAATGGTTAATTGGTAAATGCTCAATTAAAGTTTTTCTAAGGATTCTAATTTTCGATTCATTACATTATATTATTTTATGATAATATTTGTATACATTTTTTATTTATTTATCATTTACATTTCAAATGCACATTTATTTAAATTTGAATTACGTTTATGATACAATAATAATGTTAATACAAAATACTAGTCTATGTATGCAAATTAACAAAATTTTGGACTATGGATGCTAACAAACAAAAAAAGAAAGAAGAAGAAGCAAAACTGTGAACCAAATTGCATATAAACTCTTGGTTATTGTATATAAAGCCTTTCACAACATTCTCTAAAAACATTTTCATATTTAAATCTATTCTGTAACTCATTTA
Organism: Sisymbrium altissimum; assembly: GCA_900406495.1. Classification (NCBI taxonomy): domain Eukaryota; kingdom Viridiplantae; phylum Streptophyta; class Magnoliopsida; order Brassicales; family Brassicaceae; genus Sisymbrium; species Sisymbrium altissimum. The sequence continues at coordinate 28,869 of OVBI01001665.1, forward strand.
AATGACATGTGCTCATGCAGGAATTCTACTAGTCTTGAAGTGTGTTAATTTGGAAAAAAAGTTCTTGTGTCAATTGATTGAGGGGCATGAAGTAACTTTTTTTTCCTTTGTAAACTAACTTTATTCCATATATTTTGCGAAGTAGTAGAATCTTCCATACCTAATTAAGAAAAAGCGATATGAACGTGATTTGTCTCAAAAACAAACATCAATTATGAAGAGAGCAGATTCTCAGTCCCTCTCTTAACTATAGCTTTATCGTATAACACGGTTTATATATCTTCGCATATTGTCCTAAAATTATTATATAACTATACTAAAACTAACCACTACATTTATATAATACTCTGAATTTTGGTGTAGATATATTATTTCAACAACTTGGAACAACCAGCAAATCTGAAGTATAATCGATAAGTAGATACATATACATTTTATATATATGTCACTCCTTTTGTATGTGTAGAAAAACCTATGTTTTTTTAAAGCTAAAATATAAGTATATGTCACTCCTTTTTTGTATGTGTAGAAAAACCTAAGTTTTTTTAGCAAACTAAAATAAATTAAGAATCAAATTTTTTGTGATGATTGATTAAAGATTCATGTTATTGATAAACAACAAAAAAATGTTAACCTTACTTCATGGTGCTAATGAAAGTATAATTATTATTTTAGAATATATTTTAACCGATAGTGTTGATTCATGATTTGCTTGCAAACAACGAAATCTAGAGGAAATAATTCCATCACATGCTCCACAAGAAAGTTTAATGTTTATAATATATATTACTCAAAATCATAATTCAAAATACACATAAGTCACATAATCTCTTTTTATCATTATGCATTTCATATCAACCCCCTGTAAGTAATATACTAATAATGCTCCCTCTTTTGTCAATCTCTAGCAATTTAAAGAGTATAGTAGTTATACTGTTAGTCATGGAGTAACAATTTGGACTCCTAAGAAATCCAATCAGATATATTTGAATTAGAAATAATTTGTACAACTATGCTGCCAACAAAAAAAAGTATCTTCATAGATGAAATATTTAAAATATAAACTCCACTTCCATATTTGTGTGTAACATCATGTAACAACCCTAAAAACATTCTCTTTAACAATATTCACGATCATTACAAGCTTTTAGTTCCAAAGATTCAAACAATTAGGAAATAGACCCATAACTAGATAAACAAATATTGATTTTATCATGCGATTGTTATTGTTTTGATTTTAACAGATTTAGTTAATTCGGAAGTTCTTATATAGCTTTTGACATCTTGTTACTCTCTCGAAGTCCGAAAACACTATGTGGAATACCGAATACCTGGCATATATATATATATATATATATATATATATATATAT
>OVBI01001666.1:0-30214 GCA_900406495.1 Sisymbrium altissimum
CTCTCTCTCTCCAGTCTATATTAGCCTAAAACCGTTTTAAGCCCGGCCGGTTTCAGCATTGGTTTAAAGCTTTAAAATCTGTAGCTGGTCAGAAGCTCGCCCGCGGTTAACCTCCAAACAATCTATGAACTATCTCAACCCGCTGGCTAACCTGATCAAAGGTGGTCCGGATCGGCCCTTGGACCCACCATAACAACCCTACATGGGAGAAAATAATTCAAGTTCCAATGTTTTTCCATTCAATGACTTAACTCAGGGGCCGGCTTGTTCAAAGCCGGACCGAATCAGCCCATGGACCCACTATAACAACCTCCACATGGGATAGATAGAAGGATTCAAGCTCCAATGCTTTTTGCATATAATGACCCTTGGAAAGAATACAACGAAAAATGAACTCTTCTATACATATTAGATACTTGGATGAAAATGTGAGTACATCAACAATCAAGGAAAGAGAAGCCTTTGGTACTTGGTGTCTCTTTTGGAATTAGAATCATCGCAGTGAACCCTCTTCCGGTTTAGATTATTCCCACAGCTATTTTGTGACAATGGTGTTGCTTCAGCAATGATCACTGGTGGAATTTCGAATGACGCAAGCTGCGGTGGTGGATGACGCCATTGTGGAAGCTGTCCAGCCAAAAGCAGAGTCTGAAGCAGAGGCCCTGCCTTCAAAACCGCCGTTAAAAGCTTCCCTTTCTCCGGTAATGTCCTCTCCGGAAAATCTAACTCGATTTGCATCGGTGGTTCAAAAGATGAGACGATGCTTTCCTCGCCGTCCGATGAAGGAAACCCATTGATGTTTGTTGGGTCTTGTTCATCCACGGTTTGGTGTTGAAGGATGCAGTTTTGGTCAAGAAGAAGCTTCTTGTACCTCTCTTGTGCTTCATCTTTCTCTTTGATAGTTTTGTTGAGGAGAACTTTGAGCTGCACTATTTGGTCGTCTTTGGTATTGAGTTGTTCTTGGGCTACCATTCTTGTTTGCTCTAACTCCATTGTTGTGTGTAGAAGTGAATGTCTTAACTCTTCTATTGCCTGCCAACAAAAATAAACAGTTGAGTTGGAGGGAATTGAACGTGAATCAATCAATATTAGAAAAAGAAAGTGAGTTAATCTCTTGAAGAAGAATGTAGAATTTACCTTTATACCACACTGGTTTTGGTGAACCCAACTAAGTAGATGTCTCTCCATCTTGTTCAATGAATCGATTCTAGAGTGTGAGAGAGAGACTTATATATGAGTTGTGATGAGTGTATGTATATTGTTTGTTGTCTAGTTATAACTTATAAGTAAAATAAAGGATAGATTTGATGTGCACTGGTTTTATTTATTTTAATTAGTGGGTATTTTAGAGTATTTAATTTGCTTTTTAACAAGTCACAAGGTGTTGGGACAAAACTCACAAGAAAATGTATGATCCTTTTTCCCATCAAAGAGAATCTTTATTGACTTTTTTCCTTCGCTTTTTTAGTTTTTACGACAAATACAAAACAGAAACAAAATAAAACGCGTTAACGGTAATTATGATTCTTGATCGCAATTTGACTGAACAGTAAAGTAGTTATTCCAGGGACTTCTTCGACCTCGATTGGAGTGAAGAAGAGAATTTTTAGTTGCAAAAATTAACAGACTAAAACGCGTTTTTATGCTTCCTAGAGAAAGTACCAACATTTTTACTAATTAAACTAATACTCTTTGGGTAATGTAAGAAAACATTGCCAGTTTCAAGTGTAGTAAAAATCAAACCTCTATTCAGTTCATACATCAAAATTAAGTCTACCAAGTATTATATTTTGTGCTTAATAAAAATAACTCCCTCTATTTCTAAATGATGAATGTTTAAATGTTTTACACATTAAAAAACATATTAAATTTTAATAATAAATATATGTTTATGTTATTAACAGTTTTTAATAACTTTAAATCAATAATAATTGAAAATTTTAATTCTTTTTCTAAAATTTTACAATTTATTATTAATAATCATTAAAAATATATAGAAAGTTTCAAAAATCTATTTTTTTGAAACACAAATTTTTTAATAATAAATTATTTTTCAAAACTGAGGGGGTACCAATTTCTGCTACCTAACTAAACAGTTCTCATTATCCTATTCTACGACTGTCCGTTGGATCTTGCTGCAACCATTATAGCTTCATATATGATAACAAGACGACCGTGAATTTAAAAAAGAAATTTCGTAGTTGTACAGTTTCTTTTGTCTGAAGAGCTTGGACCTATAAAGCTATAACCTCTTATATTAATCATTATAGGATATATTTCCACACAAAAAAAAAAAATCATTATAGGATATTTAAACAAGAGAGGATGAAAACAATGTCTCACCAATAACCATGATTTTTACTAACGGAAATATTGTATACTAAGATTTAAAATTTAGATATAATCTGGATTCGTTTGTTAACAAGCATACCATTCATCTATATACGACAAAATAAAACAGGTCCCATTTACGTTTTTATATATAAATTGATGAATTAGATGAATTTGATCCTTTCTCTAGTTAGTTGATTCTAAAGATAGTTGTCCCAGCTAGTTTTTAATATATATCAAAAATGTGTATGAGCTATGGCCACTTCACATTTTCCTTATACAGTCGTTGGCCGGGCCTGATCTAAAATTATAAAACTTCCAATGGCAATGGGACCCTAAAAACATATTCTGAAATGAATTAATTGCTACGTTCTGAAACATTTTTCTAAAGTTGAAGTCGATCACACTTGTCCACACGAACGCATTTTCTTGTTCATGTGAATTCACACGTACGTGTGTTTTATATATACTCGTATTCAAAAGTATTTATAAATTTGTGTGTGTGTGATGTGAACATGGATGGAGAAAAGTTGGTCAGCAAAAGGAGTTTACTGATAACCTAATATCTTCCATTTTGTTCGTATTCGCATGTCGCAGCTTCTTCTCAAAATTAAACCACAAATAGTTTTAAATTTTTTTAAAGTATGTACAAATGTCTCCCCAAAAAATCCACGAAAACAGTTTTATATATATGCTAATGCATGCGCGCATAATGTGTCAATTATTCCAATATATTTAGATATAAATAATTTTTTTAGGAACATTAACCATTTCCATTGAAAAAACATAATCATATTTATTTTAGCTAACATAACTAGTTCATTATATATATAAAAAAACATAATTAGTTCGTAGGAACGCAAGCCCCACAAGCTGAAGATATGCCATGTTTTGTTTTTTTTTTTAACTTAAGACATGCTTTTTAGAAAAGAAAAAAAAAACTTAAGACATGCCATGTCATGTTACGAACACAAATTAGGCAAAACCCGATTAAATAAGTCCATAATCATAGTGACCATTCTCTTTTTTTCTTCTTTTTTTGACAAAAATATTTATATTAAATTCAAATGCGGTTACAACCCAAAGAAGTAAAAAATCATTGTGAAGATATCCTCTACCCAACTATTCAAAATAGTTACATAAACATTAAACATGATTAATAAAAGATTGGAAGATACAATTGTTGATAATAACTAACTTCATTCAAAATGGCTAATTCTTCTATCACTGAAAAAGAATGAACAAACTTTTAGTTCGTGATGCTCTCAATATGTTCGTGATGCTCTCAATATTAAACATTCGAAGACACTTTTCACAAAGAAGGTTGGTGGTATGGTTAACTCCCACAAAAGGAGAAATCGATTTCACCATATTTCTCCAATAAAGAAAAAAAATTGTTGCCAATGGTCTCCGCTAAAATGGCAAATAATAGTAAAACTGACAAAAAAAAAAGACGAGCTAAACCCTTAACACTCAGATAAATAGTTAAATACGCGCTAGATATGGTTGGTGAGCTCATGACTTCATGAGGATATGATCCGTTAAGTGATAACTCTAAATCATCATCATCATCACTTATTGATTAATGATACATGTAATCTAGTAATTTGTAGGAAAATTTTAGATACGTAATTATCTAAACTCAAATCTGCATAATGTTAACAATTGACAAAAAAAAACCATCATCATTAATTACTTTAGTAGAGCTCTAGATCATGTTACAAAAATATGAAACCAGGGTAATATTAGATACTTGATTTGGGAGTGAAAGAATCTAATTTTGGTGGGTTAAAAAGAAGGGAAAAGAAACCGGACATTTCAAAAAGAGGAAAACTAAGGAGCAACCAAAAGCCCTTTATGTCACATCCCAACGGTGCCCATTATGATTGTTGTGAGATGCTATTAGAAGAAAGGAAGAAAAAGACTTCTCGTTTTATTGCCCCCTAGATTTTTTCTATTGTCTACATTGACCCCCTTTTATTGAGTGTATTTTACATTTTCATTTGCATTTGTTAACTTCTTTATATTATTTTCCTTTTTTTCTCCGATCATGCTAAAGTCTACTATATGGATCTGAAGGGTTGGACGCAATTTTAAATAATTGTTTTGGTGGTAAACAAAAACCGCAGCTATTTTTGTGCACTACTTATCATTATGAATATTACTTCTTATATGCATGTTATTAATATTAACTGAAAAACAAAATATACAAATACCAACAATGAAGCCGGTTGAGATATACAAAACACCTCTTGTCTAATCACGATTTTATTTTTTATCAGTTTTGTTACAAGTCCCATCGTCATTACTAAAGGCTAATCAGTTAGGTGGCCAATTATCTAAACCTCCGACATAATTAATCAGCTAGATGGCCAAGTAATTAGCCTGAACCAGCTTTAAGGCACTAAAATATTCATAAGACGTCTTTTAGCTAACATAACTTACAAAAACTCGAAATCATATAAGAATAGTAGTACCACTCGATGAGCTATATTAGATTTGGTAACATATACCAAAGGATGAATTTTTCTTTTACACCAAGATATGGGCAAAAAGAAGGGTTAATAAACTAAACCAAAAACCTAAATACTAATGAAATTTCACTTTGGAAACTCTTACTACTAACGTTTCAGATTTACCACTTCAATTGTTATTGCATCCTTGAAGAAGATATGAGGCTTTGGTACGAACCTGTTTAACAACCATAAAACGGAAATTAAAGACGAGGATCAAAGTAAAAGAAGAGAACATAAAAAAAGTTTAGATTTTTAAACTGCTTTCTACTCACGCTTGATGCAAAAGGTCGAAGATCGGTGCTACTGATCTGACAAAAACAGTTCCTGAGGAACACAGCCCACATGTCCATCAACACCGGCTTTTCCTCGACCAGTTTACTGGAGAAGAGCCAGTTCTCCGCCAAAACCAACAAAATGTAAGTTCTGAAAAGGTTACAACTTTTCTCCTTCAGATCAATAGACATAAGCGAGTTCATTAAGTTTTCGTCGCTGTCCTGAGAATCAAGACCAGAGTACGTATAAATGCCTTGACTTACAGTCTAAACTTAACAACTTCTTGGTATTATTATGTGAATTAGTGAATTAGTTCATGGTTTACCTTATGATCAAGTAAAACAACAAGCATTTGATTAGAGATGGAACTTCTCAAATGCTTGCTTCGAGCATCAACACCTGATACGGATTCTACTATTCTTAAACAGTTCATGTCCTGAGGTGCTCTGCAAATACATCAAAACCAGAGAAGCAACTGTGTAATTTAAGTAACATACATAATATGAGACGGCCAAGGATGGTACAAGTAGAAAGAAGGTCGAACCTGGAAGCAAGAGAGTTTGCTATTTTCATGCAGCTTGAAACCCATTCTTGCTCTTTGAAGGATCCAATAACAGATGTTAAGCACTCTTGTACAAGAAGCGAAAGACCTAGAAGACCGCGATCTAAGAGCAGCCAAACAAGGATTTCGGCTGTCTGTTCAACTTGTGGAGTGGTGAAAATAGGATTTTTACACCTGAATCAATGGAGCAACAGCGAAGACAGGAGTAATCAAAATGTATGATATATAGAGTCCAATAACGCTTTTGTATCAAATGGCCATATACGTAAACAAGTTCTATCAAGCATGAAGAAATGCTAAGTGCTGCTACACATAGGTGCAGGAGAATGTCTTAGCTATCTGTTAAAGAGAGTTTTGTGCCACAAACCTAATTTGACAATAAGCAGCGACAAATTTGAGCCAAGCTCTAATATTCTGAGGAGGACCTTGAGACTCGGAATCTTCAAGCCAAAAGTAAGTAGACTTCAGTAGTAGATAGTCTATTATAAAACCTAGAGAAATAAGAATAACAGAACTGGGAGCAACAGGAAACCCACCTGCTCCAGCTAGATCAACATCTTGTGATGAATTGATTCTGAACCCATATGATTCAAGAGCTTCTTTAAGTTTCTGATAGTTAGGAAGCCATTCAATTTCAACAGGAGCTCCATTAACCTTATTAAACCACAATGTTTAACATCCAAGGAGTGAGCTTCAGTCGAAACATAATGTAGTGAACCACATAAGCGTCAGGTAAAGCAAAAAGTACATAACAGTACCTCATTTTGTGACAACAATATGGAACACCAAAAGTCACAAGCAGACGATCTCAGATCTTCTTTTGGTGAATACAACACTGATAAGTCCCAGAGATCCAAAAAGCACTGGGTAAGCCAAAATCTATAGTAAAAAGAAACTTGAAGAAAGAGCTAGACGACGTACACATATCAAGCGTCCATTTGCATATGATTGTTTCCACACGTGCACACGTCAAGACCAGTTTTGTGAGCCAGCCGTTAACCAGCAATCCTTCAAGAAATTCTGTTCCTGGATTGTACATTGAAGGCTATTACTTTAAGCCGGAGATAAGGAAAATCAACTAAAGACGATGAGGTCACAGAAAACTAACCATTATCTGAACTAAGATCCACCACCGAATTTAGCTGACTATTCTTAAACTCTTTCAACAGGTGGCAACTATCGAGATCAGCAAATCGTGAAGGCGTTGGTGTTTTCTGTATAATACAACATCAAAGAGGATAACTTCTTCCAAGCTCCCACTTACTCTACAACATAACATTAAGAAAAACCAGCCTAACCTGATCTCCAAACATACATAATCCCCACTCTTGGATATCTTCTTCAGCGCATATCTCATTCATCTGAAACATGTACCCCAACACATCACCAAACATTGCACATTCCTAAATATAAGATCAAACTTAAAGAATGTGATAAAATCTACACTCATGCCTGATTCTTGCAGTTATCAACAATAGAAAGCAAAGCTTCTTGGCCATGTTCATCATCATCTGAGTCATAAAGCTTAGATACTTTCCTTTTCTTGTTCCCCTTATCTATAACCTTGCTCTTCTCTTTGTAAAAATCAGAGAGAAGATCATCCAAACCAATCACTTTCTTCCTGGTGTCACACAAGTAAATGACAAAAAGTGTTACAAATAAACTCAAAGTTCAGAACTTTAACATGTTTATCAACAACATAGACATAAAGCTTGAGCCTTTTCAGATAAGTTCCCCATTAACCCTAACATAGACATAAAGGTTGAGCCTTTACATAAGATACATTGAGAGGTTTTTAGATAAGTTCCTCATTAACCCTAAAACAAGACTCAAACTTTAGCCGAATTCGAAAACCCTAGTCTACTACAATGACAACAGAATCAGAGAAAATTAAGCAGTACCCAAGTCTGAAAATGGTGTGAAGTAAGAGAATTAGCGATTATAGATGAAAAAGGATTGACCTTTTCTGAACTGATGGTGGAGGGTTAACAAGAGGGTCTTCGTTCTCGAAATCAAGAGGCCCATCCATATTCATCGTTAACTCTCTCTCTCTCTGTGTGAAAATTGGGATTCTTTCAACTTCCCTTTGAGACGAGAACCCTGAAACTTTAGCAGCAGCGTTGGGAAGCGCGAATGAAGGTTAGTGTTTAAAAGACGCAGCAGCACTTATCACTTAAGTTTCTGCCTTCCTTCTGGTTAAGTTTCTTCTAAAGTTGCCCCTACGGCCCTAAATGCCTAACCACTAAGCAGTTTCGAATATGTTTAACCACAAAATCTGTTCAGAATCCAGACCGGACGAGATAGATTATGGTTTTCGATAGACCGGTAACTAACATTACCTAAAATAACCATTTAAGCTCTAAATGCCAAACTTAACAAAATCCTCCTGGTCCATAGTTTTGTTACTTTTGTATAATGTGTTAGACATGGGTTTTGCACTTTTTTTTTTTAAGGTTTTTTTTTTTTTTTTTTTAAAAAAGGTTTACTATTTAAGGCAGAAGAAATAAAACGTTTTACAAGCCCATTAGGCTAGATATGAGCCGAAACCCAATACAATACATATGCCCATTAAAAAAAAATATTGAACCAAATATGGAAAGATCAAAGAGATGACGGGGGAAGTCAATGAAGCTGCGAGTTTAGTTCAAGGGGAGATTGACGAGGAGAACCAGTGTTGGAGCATTTGAGATACAGTCCTTAGAGAATTGCTTCTGAGGCTAGACAGTCTGTTGCGCACAAAGCCATCAATCTGAAGGAGTAAAGTATATGGGGCTTTGAAAGTTTGGCGGTGAAGGCGATTATTACGTTTTGACCAGAGGGTGTAGATGGTCCCCTGCCAGGCAAGCATAGCTAGGCGAGTTTTCCAGCTAGATATAGGGAGCGATTGAAGTTGAGGAATAACCATATCCCAAGTTCTGGTAATTGTTAGACCACATCGTCTTCCAACATGATTCCATATCAGCCCACTGAAATTACACTCGAAGAAAATATGGTCCCTGAATTCATTCGCGGTGGGGCAGAGGAGACACTTTGGATCCGTTGAGGAGACGATCACGAGTGGGACATCGGTTCAGGATGACAAACAAGGTAAGAAAGTTGTGCTTTGGAATACCCCCCCTTACTCCACACAATTTTATGCCAAGCAACAAGCGGGTTATGGTGCTTTAAGAGTTTGTAGACCTTCCCAGTCGAGTATTTTTACTCCAATTTGCCTTCCAATTCCCACTTATAATCATCTTCATCATTTGTCAAAGCAATAGTGGAGAGATAAGCTTGGAAGGTAACCTGATTGTCTGTTCTAGTTGGTGGTATCCGCCAGATGTCCTGGTTGTATAGAGAGCTCAGAGTAGCATTTCTTGGGATCCCTAGCCGAGTCTGAGTACCATTGAGCAAGAAGAGCTCAAGAGCACCGAAAGGGGACCAGTTGTCCGTCCAGAAGCGACATGTTTGACCATTCCGCACAATGACTTTGATCCAATTATATACCTCATGCCTCATTTTCAGAAGTTTTGTAACTTGCCAAGAGTGGTTCCTTTTAGGTTTTACTGTCCATAAGTTACTAAGAGAGTCCTCAAGGATTGATGTTTTGAACCAAGCGACCCATATTGAACCTGATCTGAAGGAAAGTAGCCAAATTAGCTTCAACAGGCACGCACGGTTCCAAAAGGTGAGATCCCTCAGACCTAATCCTCCTTATTCTTTCGAGTAGGTACATGTTTCCCATGAAACTCTAGCAGTGTAGTGACCCTCAATACTCCCCTTCCACACGAAAGCTCCGCAGAGGGAGTTGATTTTTTTGATGCATTCCTTGGGTATTATAAAGGTTGAACACCAGAAATTGGTGACCCCTGCAACGACCGTATTTATTAGAAACAGTCTTCCCGCAAAAGATAGTGATCTTGCATTCCATGAAGAGACTTTGCCTTTTATCTGCTGGAGGAGAGGTTCACAGTTTAGTAGAGAGAGTTTCTTAGGGGTAAGGGGGACACCTAGATACCGGATTGGGAGCAAGCCATGGGAGAGGCCAGTGGTATTTATGATTCCAGATATCTCTGTTTGGTTTAGCCCTGACGAGTAGAATCTTGTTTTGTTGATGCTTAAGACCAGGCCAGATAAAAGCTCAAATTCTCGCAAGATGGCTAGAACAGCTTCCACAGATTGGAGTGAACCATCAGTGAAAATTAGGAGATCATCAGCGAAACAGAGTTGGGTCAGCTTAGAGTGGAAGCACTTATGATGATAGGTAAATCGGCCTTCAGCAGCTGCTTTATCCAGAAGAAGAGAAAGGCAGTTCATAACAATGACAAACAGGTATGGAGAAAGGGGGGTCACCTTGCCTTAATCCTCTTTTTCCTTTGAAATGACCTTGGACTGTTCCATTATAACCAACTGTAAAGTTTGTTGTGCAGACACATGACTCAATCCAGCGGATGTAAGTATATGGCATGCCCACACCGTGAAGACAATAAAGAAGAAAGCCCCATCGCACAGTATCGAAAGCCTTGGCAATGTCCACCTTTATGGCAATCCGCTTCGGTCCTTAGTTTTTTTCATATCCAGAAATAATTTCAGAAGCAAATACTGTGTTCTCCACTAAGAGCCGGTCCTTCTCGAAAGCAGTCTGGTTTGGAAGAATCCATTCTGGTTGGAGCGGTTTCAGTCTAACTACTAGCAGTTTAGAGATGCACTTGTACACAGTATTGCAACATGATATAGGCCTGTAATCAGTAATCTTTGCTGCGCTTTGATGTTTAGGTACTAGCGTGAGAATCGTGGCATTGACAGATGCAGGGAAAAAACTCTAAGAACGTAGAGATCGCAGCCACTACCTCAGTCCCAACAATCTCTCAAGCTGCTTTGTAGAACCCAGAGGTCAAGCCGTCGGGTCCCGGTGCCTTGTTTGCATTTAGCTTAAGAAGGGTTTTTGATATTTGAGCCCCAGAGGGAATAGAAGCAAGGGATTCGCATTGGGAGGGGGAGCAAGAGAAGCTAGTATAATTGGTGATCCAGAGAGGGGCTGCAGAATACGGCGGCATAGACTCTGGAGCTAGGATTGATTTGAAATGTGAGACAGTCAGGTCACTCATGGCAATTGGATCAAGAAGGAGGACACCACTTTCCAGCATAAAAGAGCGAATGGAGTTGTAGGAACTTCTGACTTGCAAGATCCGATGGAAGTAAGCCGTGTTATGGTCCCTTTCTTTTAGCCAATTTATTCTAGACTTTTGCCTGAAATAGCATTCCTCAATCAACCTTAGAAAGGACCATTTCTCATTAAGCTCTCTTTCAAGATTCAGGTTGGTGGAGTTTGGATTTTGGAGAGCTTGTACCTGCGCAAGTTGCAACAAACTGTTAGCCTCAGAAACTCTCTCTTGAATTTGTGAAAAATTATCTCTATTTAGTGATTTTAACTTTCTCTTTAGTTTTTTTTTGTTTCCAACATAGATCCGCAAGATTCACTGCAATGCTTCCGTCCCGAGCCCATCCTTCCGCAACTGTGGCAAGAAATTTTGGGTGTTTGGTTAGGTAGTTTAGAAATTTAAAAGGGTGAGTGCCAGCTTGAGATAGGTGGAAGTTTAGGTCAATGATGCAGGGGCAGTGGTCAGAGAAGAGGGAAGCAGGGTAGGTTGCCGTGCTGTTAGGATACGTAGCTATCCAGCTGGAGTTTACAAGGAGACGATCAAGCTTCTCAGAGATTGGAGCTGCAGGTTGCTTATTCGTCCAAGTAAAGAAAGAGCCTTGAGAGCGGAGATCAAACAGCCCCACTTGCTGCAGACAGTCTCTGAAATTGATCATGGCTCCATCTAGAGCGTTGACAGACATCAGGGAATGTTCAGGGGAGTGGAGAATCTGATTAAAAGTTTTTAAAAGGTTTTTCTTAGTTAAGTTTGACTCAAATTAGTTTATCTAAAAAGAAGATAGACAGAGAAAAGAAAGTAAAAAAATTATGCTCATCACAGAAAAAATAACGAAAAAGATCAATTTAAAAACGTATATAAAGAAAAAGGTAGATCATCAAAAAAATATATTCACAACTTATGCAAAGAGGGTACAAAACTTAAAAACTAATTTCTCAATTTGACTTATTTTTTGATGATTTATTCAACTTTTTGGTAATCTACTTATTTTTATAAAACGTAATAAATCTTTCTATAAACTTATAATTGAATTTATACTATTCTAAATAAGGTAAATTCGAGTTCAACAGTTGTTTATGTGCATAACAAAATTTTAAGTTGCAGTTATAAATCTACAAAGAGGATTAATAATAGAGACATAAACATATAGTAGCTTAATTTTTTTATGCTGGAGATGATGGATAACATAATCATACAATTGCGAAATAAATAATGTAGTAAGACAAACCCAAATGTTTTAATATATATATATATATATATAGCTATTTTGTATGATATAAGAATAAACAAATTGCTCAAATGATCATTTTCTTCTTTGAATCCCAATAAATAAAATTACATGTTAATATATTAGTTTATACTGAGAAGAATGGCTCACTGCAATCAAACACATTAGATCAGGGTAACTCTATCGCTCACACATAGCATTTAAGAGTTAAGACCACTTCTAATTAAATTTAACATAAGTCGATAACTTCTAATTAAATCACAATTAACAGTTTTTTTTTCTGGTTTTTACCATATGGATGACTAAATGATTTATTTGGATGGATCACTCGATGACAAAAATTCAAAAATTCAAAAACTCAAAAACTCTGTTTTTCATATCCTCTATTTTTTTCCTTAAATTTTAGGTATTTTAGAATTTTCTTTCAAGAGTAAATGATATATGTATTATTAAAAAAATATTTAATTGAATAGAATTTTATATCTCTTTCTGTGGTTAAAGGTGTTTTTCACCGCTACTATGAGAGGGACTCCTATCTTCTTTTCTTTTTGACATTTAAATCATAAATTTTCTTCACATTTTCCTTTTTAAATCAAAATTTTAATCCTTCGTTTGAGATGGGATTTGACGTCGGTTGGCCATCCGATGTTTGCTGGCCATACTCTACCTGTGGCTTTGTTGGTGGCGTCAGTCAATTTTGATATTCTTTCACACTTACGGGAGTACCTACAATTATCATGTGCTGTGCTCTCTCTCCTCGGTGGTCATAAGCTAAGGTGCAAGTTTGACTTTTTTGGGTTCAAAGTGGTGTACTTTGGCAATTCCAGGTTTGTTCTTGTTGTTTTTTTTCTTTCTTGGAAAGGGTTCCTTTCACAATTGAAGTATACGCCTTTGTGAGTTACAGTTCAGATTGGTCTTCACTCTACTTTGGTTATAAAGGATCGGTTTTTGTGGTTAGTTTCTGCCTAGTTCATTCTGATCTGTAGGCTGTGGTGTTAGTCTTGTTTCATCCGGTTTCTTTGAAGAATGATTTATTAGACCTTTTGATGTTTAACTCAATTATATTATGATTTTAGTTTCTACCTTTGAATGAGTTAGAGATCGGCCTCCTCCTAGTTTCATTTGTTTGAGGTTTTTATCAATCCTTGATGGTTGTATTAGCGCTGTGTTTGGTTTGGTATCTTCATGATCAGCAGAATTTATGGCGACTTTGATATGTATGTGTTGAGTGTGTTAATATTCGTTCTTCATGAGTTCTGGGTAAGATTTGTTGGATTTTTTATTTCGCTTCTCCAGCGATCGACGTTGTTGGGAGTAGTCTTGGTTAAATAGTGAGTTTGCGTGTTTGTTTTGTAAAGTTTTTGGATTGTGTTTTGTAAAATTGTTATTTTTAGTTTTTTTTAGTAAATGCTGGTTTCTGGAGGTGTTTAACCTACCGGTTTTGTCTCCCTGTATGTAGGGCTTTTGACTTCAAAAAATGTATATATGCTGACTTGTGGCTGAAACCATATAATTTGTCTCTTATTATATCATTCATGTCGATCTTTTAGTTTTTCCTAAGATGGGAATGAATAAAAACAACAGATGAAAATTTCTATATTTATTGAAAAAAATTGGTCATAGATGAGTTTGCAAAAATTATAACAAAATTGTTATGATGTTATCCTCTCAAAAATTATGGCATCTAATTTGACTCATATTATATCTCAAAACATGTGAATTTTGTAAGGTGTGTGGCATGCCAATTAAGTGTATAAATGTATAAGGATACTTTATTTTAGAAAGCTCTTCTTATAATTTAAAAGACCAAATTTATGAACTAAAAAATATTATATAATGTTTATTCTTTATTTTATACAGGACCAATCACAATGTGGATATGAGGGGAACTATCCATGATACTGCGGATGAAAAAAAAATGTTGTTCAAACAAACAAATAGAGAAGAGGTGTGGAGCCTTACAAGTTCAGAGCGAAGTTTGGATGGATAATTCTCCACCTTGACAAAGCCGATGATGATTGTGATTTTTACGGCGAGTCCAATCACGAGACTGATCATGAATCCCATTTTCTAGCTAGATTTTGAAATTGAATTGCCCCAATTGTTTTTTAGTAGATTCAATTCCCAATGAAAAAAGTTTTATCCTAGTTCGACTCCAACTCCAACCATTTTTTTTTTATTATCATTGATTCTATCTCCGGATTGAAAAGAATGCCCGCAAAGTTATGATACAGTTTTTATGATCTAAACTGAATGAGAGACAAAAAAAAGCTTTTATTATTTTTTTAATTAATTACCTTAATTATATTTAGATAGAGATTAGATCATGTGTATTGGATCTCTTAAAAGAGTTTCTCAACATTTTTTAGATAATAAAATAATAAATAATATTATTTTATTTTAAGAGTCCTTAAAAAATAGAGAGAATCATTTATTTTTAGTGTCTCAGTTAATATTACAGAATTCTTACATATATAAAAACAAATGAAACTCATCGAATAAGATCAAGACGAAAAGAATGAGCCTCAGAACCAATAAAAAAAAAGGTAAACTGAAGAGGCGGAAAACTCATGTGATATGCACATATGCATAATGCATCCAAACCAATTCATTGGCAAATCTTTTTGTGA
The DNA here is from genome assembly GCA_900406495.1 of Sisymbrium altissimum. Classification (NCBI taxonomy): domain Eukaryota; kingdom Viridiplantae; phylum Streptophyta; class Magnoliopsida; order Brassicales; family Brassicaceae; genus Sisymbrium; species Sisymbrium altissimum. The sequence continues at coordinate 14,679 of OVBI01001666.1, forward strand.
TAAACGTGACGCACACGCATTTTCTTCTTCTCTTTTATATCTATTGTTTTTTCCTTCAAAGACATTTTACTTGCAGAAAAATAACAATTCTAGTGAAATTATTTTCTCTATCTTCACATAAAGAATATTATATTTCATAAGTAATTTCAGTTTCTTTTAATTTGTTTTTTTTTCAGTGCACAAATTTTTTTATTATGGTCATACATTTTGTATTGTATGATCATATATCTCCCATATTTTTTCAGGGTAAAAACCTCAATGGTTGCGGACTGCAAAACAATGACAGAATAAAATCATCATTGTTAAATATTGGAGTTTTTTATGAAAACCTTAACAAGGTGAAAACATTGCTTCAGTCGGGAACTCATAATGTGAATTCTAAGGATTATAGCCACTGTTTACCATTGGTAAGCATATGCACTATTTTAATTACTATATATACCTGAGTTAATTAAGATATTTAACATTTTGTCATCATAATATCTTTTATTCTCTGTTTATTTTAGCATATTGCAGCGACAGACGGAGATAGCAATATTTCTCATTGGACAAAGAGTACACATCGACATAAAAGGTAACTCATGTTTTATCATGTAGTGTTTCTGACGGCAGAAAGAAGAAGTGAGACTGGAGGAAAGAAGCGGTCTTCTATTTAGTGAGTCCGTCGTGGTCTTAGTGTTAGTTATTTCGTGTGTCTTTGTGTTCCTGTAGTCTTTCTGTTGGTCATCTGTGTCTTCTTTCTTTTAATTAAAAACGTTGGCTTTTATAAGCTTAAAGTTATATCGAAGCTTAAAATTACACTATCGAAGCTTAAAGTTATATCGAAAAAAATGTAATCAAATTACAAATGGCTTGATCCACTGTTCGAGGTAAGTAGGCAATTTCCTAAGGCATAGCCAAAAAAAAAAAAAAAAAATTGCCCTTCGGCTTTTTACTCATTCAATTCATCTCTTCAACTCGCATATTTTTCTTAACTATCATTCTTAAATAGCAAGCCTTAAGTAGATAAGGTCGCACACAAGTCGGAACAAAGTTTCACAAAGAAACATATCATTCGCTTCGTCTCCACGACCCAACCTTAGCACATGCACTAAGCCATTCTTACGATAATTTTAGAACATCCATGACACTAAGCCACTTTCACGCTTGCAGTACGAAGTCAACACTCTTGGGAGTGGCAGCCACAACATACTTTGAAGAAAGTATTGATCACATAGGCATACTCATCCCAGTGGAGGAGTCCACGGTTGGTCGGATGGCGAAGGCACCATCATTTCTACGACATATGGATCCCGTACGAAGAGCGCATACTGGCTTACTATTCCTCGGTAACCCGAGTCGGTACTCCTTCGGCGCTCCGTTTCAGTCTAATGGACACCTCCTTTGCCGAACCCTTCGACTTGTCTAATGGACACCTCCTTTGCCGAACCCTTCGACTTCAACGAAGAGACCTTATTTGCACCCGTCGTCCCAGATTTTAAACCCTTCTTCGAAACTCGCTCTCGGGGCCGACCACCCTTCGCAGCAACCTGACGCTGCACTAAAGGAACATTGTCCAGTTTGTCACTTTTGCGAAATTGAACATTAACCTTCCATCGCTTGGGGACAGGACCGGCTCTATGTTGATTGAAGTCGTCATTTACGTGAGATTCTAGTGACAAGTTACTAACGATTTGGCGACGAATCTGAATCATTGAAACTAGTTGAAACCAAAACCATCATCAACGGATTTAGACGACGAACTAGTTCAGCATGGATCCTAGTCATAGTTATAGTAAATACCCGGATCTCGAAGAAATAAGGGAGTAGCAACAATAATATAAAAAAGGAAGAATAACAGATCGAAGGACCCAAAAAGAGATTGCATAGAGGAGATCAACAGATCGCACAACGAAATAACAAGCCAACAAAACGAGATAGAGTAAAAAAGGGGGATAGAGAATGTACCTTTTGCAACTAACGGAGAAGTGAAGATCCAAAATGCGGAGAGAGTATTTATAGGGGAAAGGTGCGCCAGTTACCGAGGAAACACAATTATGACCAAGGCGACTCCTCGTTTCCACCCCTCACCGCCACAAAACGATGGACACTTGTAAAGGGCAAATCGACCTTATCAACAAAGCCTCTCAAATACAAAGCAAAAGGCCATCAAAGGACAAACCTACCAACCCAACCCCGATGCATCTGAAAGCCCGTTAGGTCGAAGGAAAGACTAACAGACTTCAAATGGGGGGGAGGGGCTATTGTTGGGTATGGGTTTCACCCTTAGGTGGGCTCGGCCCGGTAAGTAGAAGACGACCCAACTCGGAGAAACGTGAACAAAGGCCCGCTCATAGAGGAGACTCAAGGTACACATGAGTGAAGGAAAGGAATGCGTTACAGGAGTTCGGCACCCCGAGTCCTTTCGTGTCAGAGCAGCCTGCGAGGGAAAGTGTAAGAGTCTGAATACAAGTGGCACCAAATGCAACAGTGAGCTAGGCTACTCTAAACCCACTAGCAATGAGTGAAGGAAGCAACGAAAAAACGAGTATACAAAAGGAGAAAGAGAGAAGAGAAAGAAGAAGAAGCATTGCGACTTGTTCAACCCGAAATCACAGAGCATACTATTTTCTTAACCAGAAACTCCGAGCCCCTACTTGCATTACTAAAAACCCGACTTTGACTCGTAGTTTGGAGTCACCTCAAACATACGTGAGATTTTAAAAATTTATGATGATATAGAATAGTGAATTATAAATTATTGAGATCTATGTTATGTTACTAATGATATATTAAATTGAAAATAAAAAACAAAGTGATAGTAATGGTTTCAGATTTCAACTTGATAAATTTTAAATAGTTTGGATCAAGAAACATATAATTGTTATTATTTAGCCTATAAAATGGAAGTTGGTGCAAAAATGTTGACCTTGAATATATTAATATATATGTTTGGCACATTTAGAGAAGATTAAAGTAGAGAGAGATAGATGTATATAAGCTATTCAGTGATACTGGGAATGTTAATATTAAACCAGACTGTGCGTTGGGTTGGTGTAATGGCGTCGAGAGAGAGAGAAAACAAAGCTATAACATCTCCTATATATTATTTGAGAATCCTATTTTATTAATAACCTTCTCTTCATGTGTTTATTACAATTGTGCCATGTTGAGTTGTCAAAAGGAGAAAGCTTTTCAAACCTTTATATTAAAAGGTCTTTGTTTACTAGAAAAATTATATGAAATGCCATTGTTTATTTTTGAACCAATCAAATAAAATAAATATTTATTTTTGATAACTAAATTATTATTATATGCATAGAATTCTTTTTGGTGGTATAAAACTATATAATTTCATATTTCACAAATTCACACAATAAAAATATAGATATTTATTCATTAATAAAATATTGATGTTAAAAAAAAATATTGTTGCTTCTATTTTTTTGGTAAATTTATATTTATTTCATTTACTTATTTGAAAAGTATAATAATATACATACATATGCGATATATATATATATATATTATCGTATATAGTAATTTTCTGTGTTTTTTCATAAAAATAATTTTTGATATAAACAAATATCATATCAATACAAATATATATAACAATATATATAGTTGTGAAATTTTGATGTCAAACTCCATGGCATTAAAAGAATTTTTTTTGATTTTTACAGATGATCCTATTTTATATATTATTTAAGGATCTTATTTTAGTAATTTATAATTTAACTATTTATAAATAAATAATTTTTTATCACTACATCATATTAATAGATACTATTAAATAAATATTTAATCTTCATTTACAGATGATCCTACTATATATAACTAAAAATATGTATTTATTTTAGTAAAATATAAATTAGTTTACTAACCAAAATTATATATTCATTTTTCTGTTATTTATTCTATATTTTTTAAAAAATTATTATAATTTTACCATTTATAAATAAATTATTTTTCTATTACTACAATATATATTATTTTTGAATTATACTCTTTTTGTGACACTTTTACTTTTAAATTATATTTCATTTCAAATTTTGGCTATATATAGAAACTTGATGTAATAATATATCAATCATCGAATCATCATTAAATTGAATTCAATTTAGATTAATTTATATATTCAAAAATGGAAATAAAGAAATATTAAATAATCTCTTTTATATTATATTTATTACAAATTTATTAATTTAAATTCATAAACACACTATATATTTAAATAATACTTATTATAGAATTATGTTTAAGCATTCTTTTTTAAAAAAACACATTATAATATAAATTAAATATTATAAAATTATTATAGAATATTTTCACCCAGCATATAGTGCAAGTTACTACCTAGTACTTAGTAGTCCTTATGTCAGGTGTTGAGAAATTCACCGAAAAAAATCATCAATTTGGTCTAATAAAGTACTGACTTAAACAATGAACGTCGTATTAAAATGACTCATATATTTAATTCCACGGGATGATAAATTATGGGCTTGATCATTATTATAAGTGGGCGAAAGTAAAGAAGAATCCCACTTAAAATGAGGAAAAAGTGGAATTGTCTCTTTTTATTCTTTATTTTTTTGGTCGAATTTATATCATATTAATAGGATGAGAGTACATAGTCCATATACAGAATATTGATTAAGAAAACATGAACAAAATTATGATAAAAAAAAGAAACATTTGTGGGTAAATATCCTTTGGCTAGAGTGTCTGCAGCTTTATTGTTATCATGCTGTGTCCATATAAATTGAGCATCCTCAAACTTGTTTTCCAAAAGTGAATTTCCCTCAACCAACTAAAACAATCAAAGTGTAGCTTTTTTGTTTTGTATTATTTCAACGACTCGCTGATTATCACTTTCAAAAATGATGTTGGTTTGTCCCTTGATCCAGCATTGTTGCATTATAATAACCAATGCCTGTAGTCCACTTTCAAGAACAGATTTAACATGTAAACCCTTGAGCTTGACCCGCACCTAGATATACATCATGTTTATCTCGTAAAAGCCATCTAGCCTTACTTGCATTATTTGCATTTGTGAAGGAACCATCACAATTACATTTACACCATCGGTCATTTGGTCTTTGCTATGAAAAGTGTTTCATAAACTGAATAGCTTGTTGGGACCGATATTGTTGTTGTGATATATGATTCTCCATATATGAGTATTCTAAAGCAGCTGATCATGCAGCAAGGAGATTTGATCCCCATAAAATGTTCTTGGATTGGAAAATTAATAAATTTTTACTTTTCCATAACCTCCATATAATTTAAGAAGAGAACTGCTTGTTAGGACATCTACATTAGTTGAAAAACATTTGAGTAATTTTTCTTGTAGAGGCACATTCGGACCAAAAGATCTGGATTTGGGAGACCAGACGCCCTTCCGGTTGCTTGAGCATAAAAGCATGTAAAGAACAAATAGTGTGTAGTTTCTTCTTCAAGACAGCATCGACGGCATATGGATTGTTGGCTAATGTGCCTTTCCGGAGAATTTCCCCAGTAGCCAAAGAGTTTGAGACTAAACGCCAAAGGAAGTGTTGGATCTGAGGTGCAGTCTTGAGCTTCCATATTTATTTCTTAAGTAGAACGTCTCCTTCCGATGCATGAGCTTGTCTATAATTTCGTAAGTGAGTAGCTAACTCATATCTCAATTTGACTATGTAGATAACATCTTCATTGTAATACCAGCCTATGAGGTTTGATCTAGCCGTGCCACATATCTTTAATGCTAAATTATTAGGGACATATGCAGGGAAAACTTGTTCTCTAATTATATTTTCATTCCATGTACCAGAGGGAGCAAACCATTGACAGAATAAGACTGCAGGATCTTTACCTTGAGATGATCTAAGTGGTCAAGGAGGATGTAATGGAAGTCAAAGGTCCTCTCAGGTTCTGATAAATGTTCCATCTCCGATAACAAAATGGAGATCTTGTTTGATCAAATCTCGTCATTATAAAAGAGTTTTCTAGCCATACGAGGCTTTTCTCTGAGATGTAGCATTAAGTATGTTTCCATCATTGAAATGACAACCTCGTATAACTCTTGCCATAAAACTATTTGGATTCTGCATTATTCGTCATAGTTCTTTCTCAAGAAGTACAATATTAAATCTTTCAACATCTCAAAATCTTATTCCTCTTTTCTTCTTAGGCAAACTCAAATGTTTCAGGCATGCCAATACTTTCTTTTCTTATATGTATCTTTGGACTACCAATACTGAACTATAACACTAGTGAAATCGTAGAAACTTGTTGAAAAATGAAGAATTGATTGATTTGAAAGGATGAAGAAATTGGAGGTTTAAAAGGTTAATTTATCTAATTTGTCGAAACAACTTTTGGTGATGAGGGATGATGAGAAGCCTGGTTAAAACTTATTGTCACCACAAAATGGCCTTTCCCCACTATTATTACAGACTTTGGAACCTTCAAAATCCTATTTTTCTCTTCGCCATCACATATCCATCTATTTCACCCGCAGACCGTCTTCCTAGTAGTAGTAGTAGTCAATTCAGCGGCGGCCACTTGATCATTTTCACTGTTGTAGTAGCTGCTTCCACCTAGTATTTTTAGTAAAAAATTTCAATTGGTTGATAAATTAAAATTCTACAAAAATAACTAAACCTTTTCCAAAAAGAAGAAAAAATAAAAACACATTTTGATCACCCAAAATTTTGGTGTACGTTATTTTCGCAAAAGAAAAAAGAAAACATTTTTTTTTTATTGCAATTGGATTATTTATTATAAATTACCAACTTGCAAAGTTTTTTTTTTCTAAGTCAAATGGGAAATACGTAAAACGGTCGACCACCGTGCTGATGTCTCCATCCACAACCTATAAGTGGAGAATTTTTTCTTTAAAGAAAGACGAACATTTCGTGGCATTTGACTCTATTGGTTGTATGTTCAACTTTTACACAAGAAGTTCAATTTGAATCGGGTAAAATGACGTACAACGGCTTTTTAAAAATAGCTCAGAGGGGCAAATAGGTATATCAACAACTTACCGGCGTGCGTTAGTCGGTGAGAGTGAGACATACGTAAGTGCGAATATAACAGCTCGATGTAACATTGTAATGCAACACGTGAACGTTCGTTTTGGAATGATTTGAAAATTTTGCATTATCACATGATTACTATTACCTTTTCTAGTATTTTAATTGGACCAAAACAAAAGTAACCATCATACGACAAAAACAACGCGTCAACAATTTGGGATAAATTAATTAAAGAAAAATAAAATACGTTGAAGCAGAATAAAGAAACGGCTCTCTAGTAATTAATTTATTCATCTATAATTTAACAGACAAAACATCAATTGTCTGGTAATGATTATACAAACAAATTAAACAGCTTTTTAATTAGCGTTTTGCTTATCAAGATTTTCTCCTGATCAAGACTTTCTCGAGTCAGAGACCAATACAGACTCGGATTCTTGACTCTCCCTAAACTTCTTGTAAATATCACCTTTGTAAAACTTTCTCGTCCTTATCGCTAGTCCCAAAGACACAAGCGCTCCAAAGAACGTCACTGCAGTCAAAATCACAAACGGCAATTTATAACATTGCCTTCCTAAGCAAGTCAAGTCTTTTACATCTTTTCGAGTAAGCCCTCGAGCCTTTAACTGCTTCAGGGCCTCTCTATCGTAAAGCATTCCCGTGACACGAACGTTCAAAATGTAAGATCCGAGCGGACTAGCAAGCTGTCCACAATTGAACAATGTAGAGTAGTACTTGAGCCCGAAAAGTTCTGAGATGATAGCAAATAGCAAAGGAAGTTGCGCGCCGAAAGAGAATCCCATTAGAATCGAGGCTATGTATACTGAGCCTGGTACCGGGAACGCAATGAGAAGGTGTCCCGCGCAACTCAATAAGAGGACTAATGTCATCATGAGTGGTCGGGGTAACTTATACTTGGCAAGCAAGTATTCCGAGACAAAACCTGAGAATACTCGACCGAAGTAGTTCCATATGCTAACTAGAGACACAAAAGAGCTAACCGTGTGGTTCGGGTAACCGAGAGATTCCCCTATTTGCCCTAGGTTGTCTACGGCGGTCAAGCTGGAACCTAAACCGCAGAAAGTCGCCACAAAGAGGATTATCATGTCGACGCTGAACAATGCTTGTAGTATTGTGTAGTCTTCCCCTCTTGGTGGTGGATCAAAAACAGTCAAGAAACAAGATTTCATCTCCTTCTCTTCTAAATCCGCCTTGGCTGTTTTATCATGAACAAGAGCAAGATCAAGTTCTTTCTTGGGCTTCTCAACCTTGACCTCGCTAGGCTCTTCCACAGGCAACTTCTTCATGTTCCACACTTCAATCTCTTGCTTAACAGCAACCGTAAGAGGCACAAAGAGCAAAATACAGCATATTGTAGCGCTCGCCGTGTAAGCCGCTTTCGTGAAATGAACTTGCTTCTCAGCAATGTTCATAGCCATGAGGAACAAAGCCAAGAATATGGAGAGATAAAGGAAATTGTAAAAGACACCTAGCTCATTCCTCTGCCTCACAACCTTCTTCTCTCTTATCGAATACACAAACACAAGCGAGACCACAGCAGGTAACCAAGCGATCAACAGAATCAAAGACTTGGAATCGTTACCGTAAATCGCAAAGTAAAGCTGCGTCATGATTGCTCCACTTAACCCAACGTAACCCTTGAGCAAACCAAGCATAACTCCTCTGCTTTCAGGGAAGTTCTTGACACAAGTAACCAACGCTCCTGTGTTTGCAAAGTTCTGAGAGTTTGCTCCGATGCAAATGTAAAGACACATTTGCCAAACTTTTGGTTTCGCTACTTTCCCTGTAACGGTAAGCCAGATCATGAAGTAACCAACGAAATTCATCGCTGAGCCGATGCTTAGGACAAACCAAGTCGGTGTGACTTCAGCTATGAGTCCGGACATGACTCCTACGTTTGCTCCGAGATCTTTAAAGAAACCTAAGAGGTTCAACGTTGTCTGGTCGTAACCAAGCGTGGATTTGATGTCTTTAGAGTACGTCCCGAAGAGATAAGTGGCTCCAGCGCAAGCCATGATGAGGAACGAAGCAAACACCATGAACCATCTTCCATTGAAGAGGTGAAACAAGAATCGTACGGTCTCCCCGGATTGATGGATCTCGCTACCCATCTTAGAAACAAGAGTGAGTCTATAGAATCAAGATCTCTGGATTTGAATCTTGGAAAGATTTGAGTCTTTTGAAGCCTATCTTGATTGATATAAATTGAGAAATACAGGGTTGGTGGTATTAGGCTGATCCAGAATGAGAGATGTAATGATTAAAGTACAGAAAAGAGAGTCTCAGGGCTATAAAGTAGAACAAGAGAATAGGAGAGTTTGTAAATACATGTGTGTATCGAAGAGAGAGCCGATTGTCTGAAACTTTTGAGGAAGGTTTACCATTTTATTGATGCCAAGAAAAATAATAAAGATTGACCATATTATCTGTCTTTTCTAATTTTGTCGGTTTAGATCATTCGTGTCAAAAAGGATAAGGATAAGAAGATGGTCAAATGTTGGCAATGTAAATCTTGCTATCTTTGGACAGTAAATTATTGAGACCAAATTAGGACAATAACAACAGATCAGTGCAATCAATCATCATATATTTACCAATTTTAAAGACAGATAGGTAATAATATATTGGTTTAGCTAGAAATTATCTGAATATAGATCGGTTTAAGTTGATTGGAAATCTCTTTTTTAAACACTTTTATAGTTACATGTGGATTGTGGAGGCTGACAAAACGGTACTAGTTATTATTAGTATACAGTGTCTAAAAGTTGCTATAGATTGTGTAAAAGAATTTTGGAACAATTTGTGAAATTTTCGGCGGCTAGGTTCTAGACGAATTGCTTAATGGATTGGCTTGACCTTTTTTTTTTACGAAGGCTTAGCTTGAATTTTGTTTCTCGACTTATTATTGGACCTTCTTACGGACTTCGACTTGTTCTTTACGCCGCTTCTAGTTTTCTTAAATGGGCCAAATATGTGGTGAAGCTTCTTTCCTCAAATATGTGGTGAAGCTTCTTCCCTCAATTGAACCATATGACTTAAAAAATCACCAATCAAAGTCTAAGAGATTGTGGAAATACAAAATTCAAAATTAAAATAGAAAGAACAAGAATATATGAGACGGAAAATACTAAACGTATTTAATTTGTCTAGGCATTTGGGTTTTATTTTACATAATTGGCCCCGTCACGGTGGGGTTGGGGGGGGGGGGGGGGGNGGGGGTTCAGGCCCATAACAACTAACCTAGTCTCAAGACTCTCAACAATGAGCCCGCTTGCTCTTCCACATGCAACTTCATTCATGTACCAACCCTTTTAGTCACTTGCTTGACTGAAACGACGCTAGTCATAGGAACACAAAGACAGCAAAAATCTATCAAAAGTTTGAAAAGTGTTTCATTCAGTACAACAGACAATACAAAAGAGTATTACAGAGTAACCGTGTAAATAATTTTCTAGAAAAATGGGTTTCCATTTAGTATACCTTATTATTTTAATATTTTATAATTATCGTATTAAGTAAGAATGTGATATATGCAGTGAGCTGATCATAGCTAGACTAATTATAGTTTTGATATATTTATAATTATAGTATTAAGTAAGAATGTTATATATGCAGTGAGTCAGACCACAGCTAGACTATTGGGAATCCTAGGCGGTTTTTACAAAATGTGGTTGTTCAAATGACAAATATCCAAACAGCGAGAGAATTAGAAAAAAAAACTATAACTATAAAATGATGAGAAAATGAATGTGACATTTTTTTTTTTAATATAAATGTAACTAGCTCATGCTCTAGAATCCATATACTTCAAAAATTGTTGTTAAATTTTGATCGATGTACTACACAAAGAACCCATTATACTTAGTTCACAGCCTGGGATTTGGGTCATGGGACATGTTCTTCAACTTGTAGTAGGACCAGTGAAAGCACATGGTTGAACGACAATGGTTGATTATTTGTTTATTTCTTTGTTGCTTAGTTGACCCAATTTGATTTCAAGTGAAACAAAGATTGATGTTCAGTTCTATGTTCGTGTTAACGATTTTTTGATATAAAAAATACAGTGGATAGAACAGCTTCAGTTATTAGACTAATCGCTAACCACTCATCTACGTCTACAAATTTTTATGTTAGTATTTTATTTCCTTTTCCTTTCTTATATTTTTATGATTATATTTTGGATTATGTATTATATCATTCCTGCTTAACGAAGCAAAGCAACCCCTTGAAAGTGACTTTATACCTTATTATTATTTGGCTTGTTATTTAATATCTAAGAGGCGATTGGACACTAATGCTAGCATAAAACTATCTTCACAAACATTATTTATATGTGGTCGGTTTGCAAAAAAATTGATAGTTTATGATAAGTTGATAACCGAACATGTCTGTATTCTTATCCCTTCTTAATTTTTACATAAGCAAAAGGTGTAGAAAATGCGTGGTTGGTAAAACTTTTGTATTTCTTCTAATTTTTTACATAAACAAACATACGCATTTCTTCGAAGTTCTAATTGATACCTTACGTTTATGGGTTGAGAATATGTTCAACAAGGATTTCTAGCTCCAAATGCGGATGTCTTTTATGGGTTGAGAATATGTACAATAAGGATACGTAAATAAAAATGTGGCATACTAGTATAGTGTTTTTGAACATTATTCTCAATTAGTAAGAATATTAAATTAAAAATGTATGTGATCATATGTATATTCTTTTATTGACGATTATAGAACGTCCAATGAGTAGAGGGATCGGACTCGTAGACTACGCTCTGGCACAAAACTGTAAACCCTGAGAAGAAGAGGGAAAAAAAAACAAGTGATAAACTTACAAATGACCATCATGTCGACGACCCCTATCTAGATTGTCTGTGATGATAATAATATCTACATATCTAATATAATTACCTAAATATCTAGTATATTTTATCAGCTAGAATTTATGAAGAATTAAGATCTATAAAAGTATACTAACTGAATTTGAGACTAATCCAATATAAATAGTTATATTGATCCAAAATCAAGTTGTTTCAAATACTCTATTAAACTTGATCAGTATTTCAAAGAAAAAAAGTATTTGTCAACCACTTTTGAGTTTTGAACGTATTAGTTCGAAATGACTAATTTTCTGATTATTCTTTAGGTACAAATAGCTGAGTTTAAGGAGGATCATGTAAATTATGTATAATAACTTTACGTAAATTATCTAGTGTCACATGTATATTATTAATAGTGTTTTTTCTGTTCAACACTATATATTGATAGTTATGTAGTATGTATTTAGTTATCTGAAACCATGAACTCACTCTATAAAGTAACTAGTGTAAATTAAATATCTTAAATGGTCAAATTAGTGTTCTACTAGAAATAGTTTGATTTCCGGTCCATAAATCATAAGTAACGTTCTGTCTAAAAGAAATGGCTGTGTTGCATGATCAATGTTCATCTTATCTGTGAAAGTGGTTTCACTAATTTTTACGTGTTAAGAAAATATTCGTATTAGTAAAAGAAAAATAACAAAATTTGGTGGCTTCCCATTGGTTCCCTATTCGACTGGGTCCATTATCCCTTGCCGTGTACGAAAATACTACCTTACATAATCTGATCAGAATAAGCTTTAGTATTTAATTTAAATAATACGAACCAAAAATTGCAGCACTTATATAAAGCTTCTGTCCAGTGGATTCGAAAGAAATCTTTCATATGTTGCCAGTCAATTTCTGTCCATTCTCTCTATTTACAGTATTTGATAGGAAGCAATACTTGATTTTAGTTGTAAATACTATATCTATAATTATAATAAATTGCTATAAATTCGATTACCTGTAACTTTTTTTTTTTGGTACATGCAAAACGAATTCTAGACTAGTAGATTGTGACATTTTTTTGCTAATAAACCAAACATATTAAAATGTTGTATTTTGGTGTAGGCTGTGACATTTTGTTGTTGTCCACATCATGGGCCAATCTTGTTGTTATATAGCTTATTAGCTTAGGCTGCTTAGCTCGTTTTTTAAAGGGATGTTTACTCATAGTACACTTCAAAGAAGATCAGTTAACTTTTTCCTATTTTATATCATACAAAAGTAAAAAAAAAAAAAAATTGAAATAATAGGTTGCCTAGTGTTGATATCATCTGTACAGAAAGTATAACTTTTTGGACTATGAATTGAATTTATTAACCAAAAAGATACACACAAGAAATAAGAAGCAAAATCGCTTATAGAAAAAAGAACCGGCAAAGAAGAAAAAACCTAAGAATTTATTAGAAAATTTGATGTTTTATTTATATCTCTTAAGCGTCCGCAAATTAAATGAAAAGAAATAAATTAAGTGGATAGCCTTCATCAAACTTCGTCCAACTTCTGTTGTTCCACCTTTCACCATTCCTTAATCTCCACTTTATCTCCCAAACCAAATTTCGAAAACCCCTCTTCACCAACTCAAAACCCTATTAACTAATTTCAAAACTATCTGATGATTTCAATCAAATAGAAAGAGGCCTTAAGATTTATCCAAGAAAATCAAGAACGATGATAACACATAAACAGAGAAGAACAGAGAAAGGGCTCTGTATAATACACTACTACAGATGGATCCTTTGTTTTTCACTCACTCTCTATTTTCTTGTTTCCTTCTTTGCCGATCATGACCAAGAAGATTCTTTCTCTTCTTTGTCCAGATCAAACCCTCTTTTAACGAACACTAAACCCAAGCTTCTCGCTTCTCGTGCCGTGTTTGAATCTAAAATCCATGATCACACACTTACCTTCACCCCTCAACGTCCCAACATCAGAACTGGTATACACACATACATGATTTAAGTTCATATTGTCTTTTTTTTGGTAAAGAAAATTTTCGATTTGTGAATGTCATCCTTGCGCAAGGGCTAACCTAATATTCATGTTATAAACATATTTTTGTTGTTTGTTTTACTTTACTTTCAGATGTATTCAACAACTTGAAAATATACGTCTATGACTTGCCATCCAAGTTCAACACAGATTGGTTAGCCAACGACAGATGTAGCAACCACCTCTTCGCCGCGGAGGTGGCTCTTCACAAGGCCTTGCTCAGCCTTGACGGAGACATACGGACGGACAATCCTTACGAAGCCGATTTCTTCTTTGTCCCTGTCTATGTTTCATGCAACTTCAGCACAGTCAATGCCTTTCCAGCGATAGGTCACGCCAGATCACTCATCAAAGAAGCGATCAGGCTCATCTCGTCTCAATACCCGTTTTGGAATCGAACCAGTGGCTCTGACCACGTCTTCACCGCCACACACGACTTTGGCTCTTGCTTCCACACAATGGTTAGTTCAAAACAAACCTATTATATTCTTTTTTCAAGTCTTCGGTTTTGTTTTTGCCAATTGTATATATTTATTTATATTTTAAATCATGTTTTTATATCATAAAGGAGGATAGAGCAATTGCTGATGGGGTACCGAGATTTTTGAGAAACTCTATAGTTTTGCAAACCTTTGGTGTTACTTTTAAACATCCATGCCAAGAAGTAGAGAACGTTGTGATACCACCGTACATCTCGCCGGAAAGTTTGCACAAGACTCAAAAGAATATTCCGGTAGCTAAAGAACGAGACATTTGGGTCTTTTTCCGCGGCAAAATGGAGATTCATCCCAAAAACATTAGTGGACGCTTTTACAGCAAGTAATAACAAAATCTTAATTAATACAAAGTAGTTATATTTGTCATGTTAAAGAAAAAAAAAAAAGAGTTATCTACATTTGTCTTATTGAATAACATTTTCTTTCCTACCTATTAGACGAGTGAGGACGGATATATGGAGGAGTTACGGTAGTGACCGGCGGTTTTATCTCCAACGACAAAGGTTTGCCGGTTACCAGTCAGAAATAGCTCGTTCTGTTTTCTGTTTGTGTCCACTAGGGTGGGCCCCGTGGAGCCCGAGACTTGTTGAGTCGGTTGCCCTTGGTTGCGTGCCCGTTATTATCGCTGATGGGATCCGTTTGCCGTTCCCTTCCACCGTGCGTTGGCCAGATATCTCGCTTACGGTGGCTGAGAGAGACGTTGGAAAGCTAGGGGATATATTGGAACACGTGGCGACTACTAATTTGTCAGTCATACAGAAGAACCTCGAGGATCCGTCTGTTAGGAGGGCCCTCATGTTTAATGTTCCTCCCAGAGAGGGAGATGCCACGTGGCAAGTATTGGAGGCTTTGTCGAAGAAGTTGAATAGATCCGTTAGAAGAAAGTCCAACTCTTTTCTGTAAACCAATTTATTTTTGACACGTGTGTATAACTATTGTCATTTGAGAATAATTTGAGAATCAGAATGTTTGATCTCTGGTTTTTGTCCGGTTAAAGGATGAGACCCCTACAAGAAAAAAGAAATAAAAGAAAGTAAGAAACGCAAAAAAGGAAAGTTTGCAAATTAATCGTGACCGTTAAAATATCCTCTGATCAAATCTTGAGTGTCAAATGCTTGATATTTATATAAATATTTTATTATATAATATATTTTGAAATCATATAA
>OVBI01001667.1:0-23061 GCA_900406495.1 Sisymbrium altissimum
TCAAATTTCTCAGCATCATGATATAACTATAAACCAATAGATTCAAGTGTTTAGATTCCTGCGTGTCGACGTTAAAAGCACCATTGTATATATAGTATTGTGGAACTGAAAGCTCGTGAATAGTACAAAATCTCATTACCTTCTTCATTGAATAAAGATATCAAGATGGCCAAAGACACACATACACTGATATCTTCCCCTATCATCACAATTACGATATGATTAGACCAACATAATTAGATACAACCTAGAATCATGTTTGAACTTGCAACATTCGAAGAACACAAATACAAACTTACCGTCTTGACAACAAACTAGGAGCTTCTTCCCCAAACTCATCTTCGTCTTAGCAAAACTAACAGCGGAAGGAAGATTCCTTAATATCGAAAATCTATCAAATTTTGAACCCTGTAATCCACACACTTCATAATCAATTATTTGTTTTGAAGGGGAAAAAAAACGTGGAGAGCTTGTTGTTTTTTCTTTTTCTTAAAAAACATACCTTCATGGGTAGATGCAAATGCTCTTCATGGTATGATAGAGGGACTGAGAATGGATTTTTATCGCAGTTTAACATGCAGTTGACAGATGACGCCTTACTAGCTGCACCACAAAAAAGGATAAGAAGATTTTATGAGAGTCTGAAGCGATTAACGACAATTTGTACTTTATGTAAGTTTAGAAAATAAACTCACCAACTTGTGATGTCCCAACAGCGAGATTAGTTGATGCCAACCAAGATACTAAGCTTTCCTTATCAGCATTCATCATCCCAACTTTAGGGTTTGGTACACTAAGAAATAAGGTTTCATCACTCTTCACGCGATTGACTCCACCATAAGCTTTTGAGCATTTGACAACAACCTGAGGAGCTTCCTGACCTCTCTGTACCCGATACACTCTATCATTCTCAACAATCTCCACAACTTTCTGGTTACATCGTCCAGGTCCCGAGTCAATAAGATCGTCAACATGCGTCCAGAAAACATTCGGAGATTCTCACCAAACTCTCTTCATCGTTACCAGCCCCTGGAATATAATTCCAACTAAACTCTGAATTGGTTCTGTATTGATGAATCTCATCAAAATCCCACGAATCATACTCAGGTACTTCATTTAACCATATGACTGTTTTCTGTAAAACCCAAAGACGACGTAATGGTTTTCTCCACTCTCCTCTAATTGTCTTGTTCATTCATCTAACCTAACTTCAATAGAGGCCCTCCCAGTTTTTGAAACCAGATAGGGCAAATGTAAACTACAATCCTATTTCTCTAACAATTGTCTTATGCTGCTATCACCGTACGTGATCATGATCATCACTAATGAAACCCTACCCAAAACAAAACAAAGAAGAAAAGAAATCACAAAATAAAAATGAGTAGAACAAAGTACATCACATATATGATTTGTATTTTTCCGAATATTTGCTTTACCTGCGTAGACTAATAATCTTAACGAAATTAACATTTCAGGTATATAGGTTTCCTTTTAGCCTTTTGTTTTGGTAGGAGACATCTAAAAGGCTATCTGGTAAACTATCAATTTTTGACAAGCTAATTTAGAAGCTAGACAATTTTGTAAGACTCTCAAAACAATAACAAATTTTGTTTTAAGAAATCAATTTACTCACGATTATCAGTAGACGTCTATGCCGAAACTATACTCATCTATTATGGACGTATATGTTGAATAGCCTAGGTACACTCACGTCCTACCAGCATGCACTCATATGGATTCAACTCAAGTAATTAAAAACTCTCTTGGTGTTTTTTTTTTCTTGATCGGATCCAGTGCATTAACTAATGTTGATATGATCGCACTTTTTCATGATTTGTTTCGATATGCAAAAAAAAATAAAAATCTTTTCTTTAAGTTTGAGAAGATTTTCAAAAAAGCATCATAAAAAGAGGACTATAATTAGTATCATTTTAACTGATCAAGAATTAAAAGTTAGTATATAGAAATATATATTCGGCTAGGCTACAAAATGTGAAATCCAAACACTATATTTGATAATCCATTTTTGTAAGAGTATCCCTTCGCACCTACTAATATCTAGTTTGTCGTCTTCTTTATATTAGGCTTATACAATATATTAATACCTCGTTTTCTTATTGCGTTAACCTCTTCTTTTGTTGTTTCTTTTGATTTCTTTTGTGTACTTTAGCTACGAATGCGTTTTCTCTTGTGGGGGACTCCCCGGAGCAAGACGACGACGAAGAAAATAAGAAAACGAAAAAAATAAATAACCTTTTTTTAATGGCTGTAGTTTTGTGAAGGGCAAGGTGAACCGATTATTGTTACAAAAAAAAAAAAACAGAAAAGTCAGATTAATTAGTTTTGGCGTCATTATTATTTATTTGATAATATGACTCATACAGTCATACACTCCTACGAACCTTCCATAAATATCATTGACTTTTTTATTTATTTTTAAATTAATTTTCCCGACGATCGTTTCGTTTCTTTTTATCTTCTCTCTTTGCTCTTGTTTAGACGCCAAGCTGCCTTTTATTCCGCCGGAGTTTCTGTAGGTTTTTTCTCCTCTCTTTACTGTTTATCTGATCTCTAAAATACTAATCACCATTGTGTCGATTAATTGCACCACCTAACATTTTGGTTGCAATGGTCTGCCTTAAGCCCTTTTTCGCTTTTCCCCTTTTAAATCTTTAATTTCTCTCTTTTTTTCCCCTTTGATAATTAGGAAAAAAAAAACAAAAAAAAAAAAACGCAAAGCTTTTCTTTCTCTGAAGGTGTGAAATTTCACTCTCTTTTATTATTATTTTTTCTATTTTATTCTGAAGGTGAAACACACAAATGGCTATTACAATTATAATCCTAAAACCCTAAATTTTGTTACCAAAGTGCTAAGTCTTTTGTTCATCTGAAAGTTTTAATTTTTTTTTTTGATGTCTCTATGTCGCAGGGTGAGTTAAAGCCACTTGGGTTTTCACGGATTTGCTCAAAAGGAACCTACTTGACACTTGGACTAAAAGCACAGGTACTTTTTTTCCGATACTTACAACTCAAACTATGTTCTGCATTTACGAGGTTGACAAAGGTTTCTTCTTTTTTTCTTCTTCTGAGGTTAGAAAACCTGAGATTCCCTCAAACTTGTTTATGCTGTTGTTGCAATCATTGTGCCATGGGGAAGCTTGGCAAAAGCGGGAGGATCAGAATCTTTTAGTCAATTTTTTAATTTTTTTTTTTGTTTGGGGTATTTTAAAGCCTTAATTTTTATTTTGAGTTTGGCTTTTGAGGAAGCTAAGAAAGTAGGGATGCCTAACAATTGCATTTACTGTCCCATTTTTCATTGTTTCATGCTCTGTTTTGATTTTCTTGCCGTGCTTAGAATGTAATGACTCCCTGGTTTGGCTTGAATTGTTGTGAAGCATTCATTGGTGGAATTTGAGAAATCCAATTTCAAGATCTTGTTTTTAGTACTAAGCAGTCCTGTTTCTCTCTTCTTTCTCTGATCTGTGGTGAATGGTGATTGCTATTTCAGTCTCTGCTTTGTCTTTCATTCCTTTGGTTAAAGTTACTTTCCTTGAGGAATGTATTGATTATGATCTTCTCTCTCTTCTGTGGTTTGTAGATGTCACTTTCATACAAGTAAGCTCCTTGAGGTTACTATTCCTGGGTTATCGTCAATCTAAAGTTTTGTCTTCAAATGGCTGATCTTCAAGAGAGGATGTCAGTCTCCTCGTCTTCATCCTCCTCATCATCAGTGTCTCTGTCACTATCAACAATGCCAATAGATGGAGAATTGTGGATGGTTGCCGAGGAAAGGGCTCAGGAGATACTAAACGCCATCCAACCTGTTTTTGTTTCAGACAAAAGTAGGAACGAGATCATCGATTATATCCAGACCCTTATTAAGGATCGTCTTGGAATTGAGGTTAGAACTTTGCTGCTCCAATTGACTTTCTTGGCTTTCTGTTTTGTTTGTTTAGGTAAACCTGTGATTAGAGTGAGGGCCTTAATTCAATTGGTTAGTGGAAGTTTTGTTTGATGAACTTTCCTTCAGTCTCCACTTCTTAGGAATGCTGTATCAGATGATGTCTGGTCGCGATGTTGCGTAAGAACGTTTGACCAGTGTTGTCTCGTTACGAAATGCTCAAGTTCTCTTGCTGCGTGATTAGTTTCGGAGTCAGGACTATTGTTTTGTGGCTCTAAATCAATCTACACGCATATGGTTTTTTGTGTTGCTTAATTAATTGCTTTTAACGCGGTATTGTATTTTACCAGGTCTTCGTATTTGGTTCGGTGCCACTCAAAACGTATCTCCCAGATGGAGATATTGATCTGACAGTCCTGACTCCTCAAGATAAGGAGGAGGAATTGGCTAACGCATTGCGCAGTATGCTTGAAGCTGAAGACGGAGATTCTGATTTCCATGTAACTGATGTTCAGTATATCCCAGCACAGGTATGCTTGGTTCGTTTGCGCTTCTTTGAGTTTTGTGTGTTCCCTTCCCTCGAGTAAACTCATTTCATGCTTATGATGCTTTCTGCTCATTGGCGTTTCGGATGGTAGGTTAAGGTCATAAAATGCAGTATCAGGAACATTGCTGTAGATATCTCCTTCAATCAAATGGCAGGACTCTGCGCTTTATGTTTTCTAGAGCAGGTAACACTTAATAGCGTATATATAATTCTTCCATCATCTGTCCTCAACTAATTTAGAAAGTTGCTTTGTTAGGTTGACCAAATTTTTGGAAGAGACCATCTGTTCAAACGTAGCATCATTTTGATCAAGGCCTGGTGCTATTATGAGAGCCGTATTCTCGGTGCCAACACTGGACTGATTTCAACATATGCATTGGCAGTACTAGTCTTGCATATCATCAACATATCTTATTCATCATTATCTGGCCCTTTAGCGGTGAGTATTAATTATGTTTGAACCTGAGCTTATTTTCGCCCATTGTTTCTAAGATTAACATATGATATCAATCATCAACAGGTACTGTATAAGTTTTTGGATTACTATGGATCATTTGATTGGGACACTTACTGTATCACGGTCAATGGTCCAGTCCCGATATCTTCTCTTCCAGATATTACGGGTAAGGATGCTGAAATTACAAGACATGTCTCTTCTGCTTCCTTTGATTTGAAACTTCACTTGTTGTTCTCTTCTGCTTTTTCTCCAGAAACCGGGAATCATGAAGTAGTCCTGAACGAGAAGTTCTTCAGAGAACGCATGGAGTTATATTCGGTTCCAACTAAAGCTGTCGAAGCAAATGGCCATTATTTTCCTGTGAAACATTTCAACATAATGGATCCTCTGAAACACAGTAACAACCTTGGCCGTAGCGTGACAAAAGGTACTCCCATTGATCAAAGATTTGTAATGCCGCAAGACCAAAGAAGCTCATGATTTGGCTTCTCAAGTAAATTGGTGTCTATCTTTTGTGTAATCTTGTCAGGCAATTTGCAACGTATAAGACACGCTTTTACCCTGGGAGCTCGAAAGCTCAAAGATGTGCTTTCAGTACCTGGAGAAACCATGGGTTGGAAACTGGAGAAGTTCTTTGGTAGTTCACTGGAGAGGAACGGTAAGGGACAAAGACAAGACGTGGAGGAACCTGTCATCGCGTTTGGCACTGGAAGATCAGAATCATCTGAACTCACAGGAGATTTCGAAGGATACTTCAAAAGTCTTGTATACGGGAAATGGTTTCACGGAGAGACTCAGCATAACTGGATTCCACAGGGTCAAGACACAAGTTCTTGGGACATTGTTCGTTGGTTTGTGACCGGCGAAAAGAATGTATTCTATTGGAAGAATCTGAATGGATCAACCTCGTTGCAGACCATGCGGAAATCAAGAGGAACAGGCACTTATATTCCTGAAATGGTACAGTCTCACCATTTACTCTTTCGATCGTATTTGGATTGTTAAACTGTTTCTGAATTTTGTATGATGCATCGGTTTTTATTTTTATTTGCAGAGTCAGCAATCTTATACAGACAGGTTCAGTAGCAAACCGCGAGCACAGTGAACTCATTGCCTTCAGCATCTCAGTCTCTCTCAACTGTTCAAACAGAATATTTGAATTCGTGTCTTAGGCTAAAAAACCTTACCAAACAGAAAACAATGACGAATAGTTTTTTTTTCTTATGGTGCTAAATGTGAAGTGCCAGAGGTTAAAAGCAGATGCTTCTTTTTAGGATTTCAGTAGGTTTGTAATTGACTATTACGTTGACCCATAATTCATTTAGAGATCTCTTGACAGATGAAGATTATTGTTATAGTTTAGTAATTACAATTAATCTGATTAGCTCTTAATAGAGCAAACAGTAAAAAAGTCCGATAAGTTGAGCTAATATCTAAATTGTAAGATTATTACATTGCCATGACGACTTTTAGTTTTGATCTGATAGAGAGGTAGTTCTCACTTGTTTAGTGGAGAGTTGAGGGCCCACCAGAGATCTTTTATATGACTCTTTCTTATCCATTTTTCTTTAAACTGCCATATCATATGTATGATGACGATATACTTTCAAAGCATTACGTCATCTCTCTCCATCAGTATCTCCAAATTATTATACATCATCATCTCCTCTAATTATAGAGCGATTCTCTAGGCAAGATGTGCCGATAATTTCATAGTTACATCAATAATTTGAATGTTAATCAGGTTTTAACTAATAAGTTAGTATAAAAAGAGAGCTTAGCAAGATTTTGGGTCATTGGCGAATTTCCTTCATCTTTGGTTTTGTTTTCAAGTTAAGTGGCATACCCCGAGTTAGGTAATTATTGTAGTGTTATAGTGTAGATGGTGACACATAAGTTGGTAATCTTATTTGTTAAATTAACGAAAATTTCTTTCACATTTATCCCCATCACTTCTCATTATATGAAAACGGATCCCAATGTTACATACGTGTCTATTCTCTACAATCAGTAACAAACTAGCAATTTTTTATTAACTTGTAATGCATTTCTAAGCGAGACATGATCATTAAAAGTTAAGCAAACGCAATTATATGCTTCTGTGCTGGAGTATTATGTCGTGAGATATTATGGATCTCTCTCTGATTACATACTAACCATAAGATATCTACTCGAGGCCCATGCTTTTATAACGAGTTTACGCTATTCGAGCTACCACTTTGGTCTGCAATTGCATTGACCAATGATGGCACGTGTCTCCGATGTTTACGTTGGTAGAAATATGATAACCGACGATATATATGATTTTTAAATTAAATTATTCCTGCAAATCAGCTCCTCTAATTACGCTTAATACACTTCAAGAAAATACTAGTTTTTCATGACTAACTAAAAAATAACAGATATATGAGAAACAAGTCTCGAATAAATTAACTGTGGTCAATGCATCTTTTGGAAAAGTTTATTAACTGTATTTTGATTTAAATGACCAAATTATTAATACATGACGCACCATCTATATATCGTCTTATCAATTTTTCAACAAATATACGACTTGTCATAGAACAAAGCATGCAATGATGGATCATTACGATAAAAGAAGATAACATAAACAAACCAAAGAAAAAGAAAAAAAAAAAAAAGTAAGAATTGGCCATGTTATAAATCCATCATGACCATTGTTTGCCAATTTCAACAAAGTTGGCCCTCCAAATTTAATAATTCAATGTTTCTTTTCTTATATAGTTATTTATATATATGCAATATAGTATAAACAACAACACCACAATCTCTTCTTGGACCCTAAAGACAACAAGAAGAAAGAAAACCCATATATACGAATTCTCTTATTTTCACCATTTAATTCGATTGTGTTCTTGAAGGTTGCTACGCGAAATGGATGAAAGGAAGATTAAACTTCACGTTTTATTACTCTCTTTCTTACTCATCGCCGAAGTTCCTTCGATTCTTGGGTTCAGTATGAGAGTCACTACTAGATCGGAGCCGGAAGCATTTCACGGCGGAGAGTACTTCCCGGTGAAGAGCAGAAAGTTGATGGTTACAAACTTGGAAGTTGATTATTCAAGTGATTATGATGACGGAGCCTCTTCAGCATCACCATCACCACCAGTGCCTGATTATGATGATGATATCTATAAAAGGCAAGGTGATGTCCCAAGCCCCGGTATTGGCCACTGAAGATACGTTTTCAAGTGTATACTGTATACACACACATAAACACATTTGGCATTTTGCGTTATATATTTATACATACGTATTGTTTACTTGTTCATATATGTTTTTGTCCTAAGAGGTCGTCTCCATATGATCATTTTTATGTTGCTTTTTCTTCATTTTTGATATATATACATTTTTAATTATGTCTCTTTTTTTTAATAAAGGGCGACCTCTATATTGAATTGTCTCATTTCATCGCGTTGATGGGAGCTTCTTGTATATGTATGTAATAATATTCATTAGATAAATCTGCATTTTTCCTTTGTAAAAAAGTTTGAAAAAAAGTTTTCCTTGATAAAAAAGGTTATGTTATATTAAAAATATTTATTCCTCCGTATCTTTCTTAAGTGTTTTCTATTTTGTTATTAAAGTGCGATTAATTTAATTAAGCTACCAACGTTGCGCAACCTTTGAAGAAATCCAATTTTACATAGAACAATTTATGAACCAAATGGGCTTAATCTAGTGTATACTCCTATATATAGTTTCTTGTTTCCAAAAATACTATTGAGATTAAAAAAGGGGGAAAAACAAAAAAACATTCCGTCAGTTTGGTAACAAAAAGAACAGTGTCAGTTATACAGTCTTGACTCTTGAACCATCGCCGTGACAAGGTTTATTTACAAATTAAAATAAGGGTTAAAATAACGACAATAATACAAATTTCGGCTTCGTATGGCCATTAACAAAGCGTTAAAAATATATTAAATCTTTCACATGGGGGAACTTATGGTGTGTGTGATATATATGCAATGTTCCCTTAAAATAAGAAGATTATATGATTTAAAAAAACTTGTAAAGTAAATTAGATCATGAAACTCAATGAATTTATTTCCGACAATTTGCTATCGATAGCCATGACAGAGTTAAAAAAGAGGGTTTGAGTACATATACACATACTTATATACTAAACAATCAATTAATACTTCGAAATTTGGTTGGAATTTTGTGTGTTACCACTGTAAATGACTGTTGTATATATTGAGGATGAAGCGAACTTTAAAATTCCCAGCACATGTTTTTTTTTTGGTAATCAGGAAAATGACTTGCAGAAAATGTGCCAAACTGAAGATCACATCATTCCCAAAATCACGTATGAAATATTAAAATTATACAAAATACATTTGACGTTTTCCTTTGAAAAAATGTTGGTGTGAATGTGTGATTTGTCGTCATGTATTGCATATTCGCATGCATATAATACTAATACATAATATGACTTGGTGGAATGTCCCTTTATGCATGCATTGAATCCACCGACCAGTGTACTAGATGTTTTGAATTATATAATTATAGAAAGATTGCAGTGAAGAGCAAGCTGAATCCATTAGGAATTGGATTCCGATCCAGTTTTGTAATAGTTCGAATACAATAATGTCAAAAGTGAGAAAGTGGGCGAGATATATAGAAATCTCATTTTTCATTTGTAAGTAGCAATTGAATGTATAAAGGTTGAACTTCCGCAACACCTAAAAAAAGGAGAGAAAAAAACATAAAAAAGGAGTGAAAGAGAAAGAAGCATGAAAAGAAGGGTAATTGAAAAGGGGCACCAATCAATGACTTTAAATTCGATATTTCCAAACACAAATTTTTATTTAAATAACAACAATTGTTCATGAAAATATAAGAAAGTAAGAAAATAAATAAATGCAAGCTATTTTTGTTTTCAGATACAACGGATAATGCCATTAAACCATTTTAAGGTTTTCAGTCGTATATAGATTTATTTCAGCAATGATTCTCAATCCTGCTATTTTATTTAAGTATCTGTTATTTATCATCTTGTTGTTTACCAAAACAGGTAAAAAATCTTAAATACACGGCCTTTTGACACACCATTCATTCATCATATTTTTGTGTGTTTAGATCACCAAAGAGAATTTGTTTATAGAAAAAAAGGAAGAAATAAAAATAAAAAGGTAGTTTAATATTTAATTATTTATATAGAAACCAATTATTATTTTGTACCTAATTACGAATACGCGTTTTTTAAAAAAACATCTTTAACCAAAACTTGTTACAAAAGAAGACAACAAGTGTTCAAAAAGCCGGATTTGTTTCTTCTTGCAGTTAATTGAAAAACCAGAGAACAAAAAGTTGCCCATTGTTCAACAAACAAAAGTAAAAAAAGAATCAGAAAATAGAGAGTGTGAGGAGTTGGCGATGACCAAACTCAGAGGCTGATGGTACAAAGCTGCATCAATGGCGGAAATTCTGTTTGGTAAGTAGACAATTTTTTTTAAAAAAAAGTTTTTTTTTTTTTTTAATTTTGTCTCGGAAGCACTCACGTGTTTATGTCTCTTCACCTGTAAAAT
Source organism: Sisymbrium altissimum (assembly GCA_900406495.1). NCBI lineage: Eukaryota > Viridiplantae > Streptophyta > Magnoliopsida > Brassicales > Brassicaceae > Sisymbrium > Sisymbrium altissimum. The sequence continues at coordinate 10,458 of OVBI01001667.1, forward strand.
ATTCTCGCCACGTTTGCTCTTTCACGCCCTTTTCTTTTCCCCGAGAAAACGCGAGAAAAACATAAAAAGACTTGATTTTTGTTATTGTTTTAGCTTAGCATGTGGGAAGGCTATTAGGTTCTTCTTATCTTCTCCATTTCTTTGTCCTCAAATATCTTCTTTTTTATTTCAATAGTACTAGTAGATAAGCAGATAAATTTCATTTCACGTCACACAGCAAAAATCTGAATTTTCTGTAAGTGGAAAGAAATACAGATGGCGTTGGGAGACAGAATATGGGCAAATAAAGCTAATAATTGATTTTACTCCATTTATGGCACTTTTGTGTGTGTAAGTCAATTGAATTTCTGGGCTCTTTTTTTTTTTTTATCTTTACAACAATCAATGGGTGGGGGGGGGGTTCTACTTAGTTAAAAGTTTAGAGCTTTTTGGGTTTTTATTGTTCATTTTACTTGTGGGTTTATCTAACATTTGGGTAAGGATTGACGGAAGAGAATCAATCAGATATAGTATGAGAATGGCATGTGCCTGAATGTGACCTACTTTGTTTTCTTCCCTCTAATTTGGGAACACAGTTTGGTTGTCGTATTTATTGTAGGTTTCACTCTCTTTTGACAAGACTTTTCGTTTTTCCTGCCAAATTACCAAACTTTCTTTTCCTCTCTTTGGATGAGATTCAACAAGTCATCTTCTTTTCTTCTGGTTTCCAGGTTCTTCTTGTTGCGTGTTAGTCTGAAGCTTTGAGTGACCAAACCTATGGATCTCAATTTCGGGAAATGCTGTGGTTCTAAAAAGGTTTCTAGATTTTTCTCTTGAGATTTGTCCAATTTTGGAGCTTTCTGAGTTTTTGAGATTAATAGAACAATTGTGTTTACTAATTATGCAGAAGGAATCATGGAGGTCGGTTTTGCTTCTTGCTTATCAGAGTCTTGGTGTTGTCTATGGAGACTTGAGCATCTCTCCGCTTTACGTCTTCAAGTCCACTTTCGCTGAAGACATTCGACATTCTGAGACCAACGAAGAGATCTACGGTGTTCTGTCTTTCGTTTTCTGGACTCTAACTTTGGTCCCTCTGCTCAAGTATGTCTTCATTGTCCTTCGAGCTGATGATAATGGAGAAGGTGAGAGAGACTCTCTCTCTCAGACCAGAAAATCATCGAATATCCGGAAAAGTCTACTTGCTCGTTGCTTATGAAGTTCTGTTATAATTTGTCTCAGGCGGAACTTTTGCTTTGTATTCACTCATCTGCCGTCATGTCAAAGTTAGCCTTCTCCCAAACCGACAAGTCGCTGACGAGGCACTATCCACTTATAAACTGGAGCATCCACCGGAGACGAACCATGACTCTTCTGTGAAAAGAATTCTGGAGAAGCACAAGTGGTTACACACTGCTTTGCTGCTTCTGGTTCTTCTTGGGACTTGTATGGTTATCGGAGATGGACTTCTCACTCCAGCTATCTCAGGTATGGTTGCTTGTGTGTGTGTATGCTGTGTAGATGTCTTAATGTTTAACTGTTGGCTAAATGAGTTTTCTAATCTTTTCTTTCTGTTATATGTAGTATTCTCTGCTGTGTCAGGTCTTGAGCTGAACATGTCTAAAGAACATCACCAATGTAAGTACACAAACTCTACTTTAATGTCAGCTTTTGCTTCTCGAGTTCTTATAAATGATGTATGGCTTTCCTCTATATATTTGATCAAACTCGCAGATGCTGTGATTCCTATAACCTGCTTCATATTAGTCTGCCTTTTCGCACTTCAGCATTTTGGGACACATCGTGTTGGGTTTGTTTTCGCGCCTATTGTCCTCACTTGGCTGCTCTGTATAAGCGGTATTGGCTTGTACAATATAATACAGTGGAATCCTCATGTATACAAAGCTCTTTCTCCTAAATACATGTTCATGTTCTTGAGAAAGACGAGAGTAAGTGGATGGATGTCTCTAGGCGGGATCTTGTTGTGTATAACTGGTGAGTTATCAGCACTCTGTTGGTCTCCTCATATTGTTAATGTCGCCATAAGATGAAAATGTCGGTAGTTTAACTTGTTGAGTCTTTGTTTTAGGTGCTGAGGCCATGTTTGCTGATCTTGGTCACTTCAATTACGCGGCAATTCAGGTAAGTTTCCTACTTTACCTTTTATGCTTGACTTATTGTTATATCGCCACAGGTTTCAGTAATTCGATGTTTTGTTTGTTGTAGATTGCCTTTACTTTCCTGGTTTATCCAGCTCTTATATTGGCATACATGGGACAAGCTGCTTACCTATCCCGGCATCACAATTCTGCTCACGCGATTGGGTTTTACGTCTCTGTGCCAAGTCAGTAGCTTGCCTTAATTACACGAAATGAAATGTAATTCTGTGTTGACACCACTTAGAACAAAATCTGATACCTTCTTTATTTAAACTTGGTTTTTGATCAGAATGTGTGCACTGGCCGGTGCTTATGATAGCGATTCTTGCTTCTGTTGTGGGAAGCCAAGCGATCATCAGCGGGACTTTCTCAATTATAAACCAAAGCCAGTCTCTAGGATGCTTCCCTCGAGTCAAAGTCATTCACACCTCTGATAAGATTCATGGTCAGATTTACATACCTGAGATTAACTGGATGCTCATGATTCTCTGCATCGCTGTTACTATTGGGTTTAGAGATGTAAAACACCTGGGAAATGCATCAGGTATAAACAACAGTCTTTTTACCAGTTCATTAATTCTGGTTTTTTCGACTTAAAGAGATTATATTTTTTATCCTTTGTGGTTGGTGGCAGGTTTGGCTGTAATGGCTGTTATGCTAGTGACGACATGTCTTATGTCATTGGTCATCGTTCTTTGCTGGCACAAGCCTCCGATTCTAGCCCTTGCGTTCCTCCTCTTTTTCGGCTCAATAGAACTTCTCTACTTCTCGGCCTCACTCACCAAATTCCGTGAAGGCGCGTGGCTTCCGATCCTCTTATCACTATTTTTCATGATCATCATGTTCGTTTGGCATTACACCACCATCAAGAAGTACGAGTTTGATCTTCAGAACAAAGTCTCGCTTGAATGGCTTCTTGCATTAGGTCCAAGCCTCGGTATTTCCAGAGTTCCGGGTATCGGTTTAGTCTTCACGGATTTAACTTCAGGAATCCCCGCCAACTTCTCCCGGTTCGTCACCAACCTCCCTGCTTTCCACCGTGTTCTTGTCTTTGTCTGCGTGAAATCTGTGCCTGTCCCTTTCGTTCCAGCCGCTGAGAGATACCTCGTGGGCCGTGTGGGTCCCGTGGACCACCGCTCTTACCGATGTATCGTGCGGTACGGTTACCGGGACGTCCATCAAGACGTTGACTCATTCGAAACAGAGCTCGTGAGCAAGCTTACGGATTTCATCCGTTACGACTGGCACAAAAGAACACAAGAGGACGACACGGCCCGGTCAGTCCGGTCTAACGAATCCTCGAGCGAGTCAAGACTGGCCGTGATAGGAACCGTTGCGTACGAGATTGAAGAGAATCTCCAACCTGAGAGCGTCTCGATCGGATTCACCACAGTAGAGAGCATGGAAGACGTCATAGAAATGGCTGAGGTGGCACCAGCCGCCACCATAAGACGGGTTAGGTTTGCGGTCGAAGAAGACAGTTACGAGGACGGAGGTTCATCATCGTCGGCAGAAGCAGAAGGGGAGCTGATGAGTGAGCTGAGGGATTTAGTGGCGGCTCAAGAGGCGGGGACGGCGTTTATATTGGGACACTCGCACGTGAAAGCGAAACAAGGATCGTCGGTGATGAAAAGATTGGCCGTTAATTTCGGTTATAATTTCTTGAGGAGGAACTGTAGAGGACCTGACGTGGCGCTTAAGGTCCCGCCGGTTTCTCTTTTAGAAGTCGGCATGGTTTATGTTGTTTGAATTAAAGAATATATATATAAGAAAAACCTAATTTGTCTGTTTGTAAATCCGTGATGTTAGCTTCTTCTTTTTTGGGTTCATAGATCATCTTTGTGTTTGTCAGTCTTGGTTTTGACTTTTGACCAAGATGGTCAGCAAATCCTTTGTCTGAGTCTCTGAGAAGTTGTTTAGACAACGATATTATGTTGGTTTCAAGGTGGAGGATCATATACTTCGTAGTATAATATGCAATCCATTGTATATTAATGTCATAAGGTCTCTATTGAAGCTAGATTAGATGCATGGACAAGACAATCAGAGCAGAAAACTAGTCTTGTGGTTGGATGAAGTAAACTAATCTGAACCAAACATATATAAGCAAAACAAAATATTAAAAAGCTGAAAACTAAAATATGACGAGGCTTCAGGCTATGCGGTGCAGTAGCTCCAGCTCCAGCATCTTCATCTTGCAATTGGTTGACTTAATTCTCGGTTTTACGTCGGATATGGCACAAGACCAAATCGTCATCAATTTCGTTATGTAGGCAATATTCGGTCATGAGCCAATTAGTCTCCTGTTCCTTTTCCTTCACATTCTTGTTGTACACGAAACTCTGTTTGTAACCCTCCACGTTATTGCTTCTGTCCTTGATCGGCTCTTTCCCACCAGTGCTTTTCCATGTGCCGCTTTGGCTTACAGTCTGGTTCGATGGACTGCTCGATGTGCTGCCGCCACTTTTATAACTCGGACTAAAGTAATACCATTCGTTTCTCTTGAACAGGTCATTGTGTACATGATCAAGAAGCCACGGGTCATGGCTGTACACATCCAATGTTGTTATAAAACCGCTCTCCTTTTTGGCGACCATGTCTCGAAGATAACGCCTTACCAACCCCAAATCCGTTGGAATAAACCTTGTTCCAGGTGGAAATACCGTGAAACCCTGAACCGGAGATTCCATAATGCTGCAGCTGCTGTGTTCTTTGTCGAGATTGGTTAAGAAATCTGTAATCGAACAAAATGAGGAGTCTGGTCCTCTATTTATAGTTTATAAGAATATAACTGAATCGGCGGATTCTAAACCTGTTCACTGTTTCCTTTTTTTTTTTTTTGTTTTTGTCAGCTATTTCTTTTTTTTTACTAATCATGTTTAATTTCCTTTTTATTGTTTCCTTTTATTATTTCTTAACATTTAACATTTTTGGAGGGATTATATACTTTAGTAGTGTAATACGCAATCCACCACCGTATCGTTATATAACGACTTTTGTAAGTATGTAAAAACGACAGCGTACTGTTTTGTTTGACCAAAACGCTGCGTTGGGAGTTAGAGGAGAAAGGGCATGGATCATGGCGGGAAAAACCTAGCAGATATGGCGGGAAAGGCCCCAACTATACACACTTAGACAATGCGCAGACTCAGTTTGTCATCTCTCTATCCTTGACTGATTCGTCGCTCATAGAAGAAGAAGAAGAAGAAGAAGAAGTTCGGGGTTTGGTTGAGAGATGGGAGGACCAGCGTACGATTGTCTGACTAACCCTTTAGGAGCCGTCCGATTCTCCTTCGCGAATGCTCTTTCTTCAGGCTACGATCCGGCGTCGTCTGTCGGAAAAGATTGGGGCGTCGCTGATTTGTTCCGTCACTACTTCTCCGACGAATCTGCAATCTCCCAGGTTTATTTCATTACTCTGTAGTAAACTCTTACAAAGTTGCTTCCTTTTTCTCGTTTTGTGTTTAGTGCAGACTGATTAATCGATTTATGGAGTGATTGTTTTAGTTACTACACAATTTAGCATTAAAAGGTTAAAACTTTCCTGTAAATTAGGTTTTTTGTGTCTACTGTAGGTTCCAATTCTTGATTCGTCAAGTATCAAGTGGGTGCAACCCCATACTCTTGTCCGGTTTCGTGGAATGATACAGGACATGCTTGGAAATGAATTTTATGCTGGTGCTTACAAGGTATGAAATGGAATATGTATATTGGCTTTTATCTACTAAAGAGGCGTTGGATCTTTATTTGTCAATAACTGTTTTTTTTTTTTTTTTGAAATCTGCGAAGGATGGGTCAACATGGAGAACGAATAAGTACAGTGATGTCTCACAGTTTCCTGACGGTTCTTCCTCTGAAATGAAAGTTTGGGAGCGTCGCTTATTGTACTGTGTTCCAGTATGTTTTCTCTAATGCTCATCTCTAAGTTGTTCTTGTTGTGGTCTCATTAGATGTTTAAACATAACAACACTTTCTTGCAATGTTAGGTCCCAGGACAAAACCAATGGACTGAATGTTCTTCTGAGGAGCTGAAGAACCGCTTTTTGGTTCTAACTGGCCAAAACAGGGAAAAGCGTGCGAGGGTGGATGAAGAAATGTCTGATTCCATGGACTCAAACGTAACTTTGTCTCTCTTCTTTGCTTTTATATATTACTGATTTTTTCGCAGCTATATTTGTTGGTCAATAGCTAACTCATTTAAGCCACCATATTGCAGACTGTAGAAGCTGGGCTTAACTGCTCTCCTTTCAAGAAAATGGTAAGGATTTAGTCTCAGTCTTTTATTCAGTATAAGTCGTGTACTGGCATTGAGATTTTGGCTGATGAGATAGTTCTGATTATTTCGGCTTCTAATATATATCAGAAAGCGGGGGAAGCTACCTCATCAGCTTCAGGATCTCAGGTTGCAGGGACTAATGATGCTCCACAAAGTTCCATTATTCCGCCTCCTACTAGCACAGATTCTCTACCTTGTCTTGTGAAGGTAAATATTTGGCTTATTGTTCTGTATATTATCCGTCAACATGCATACACCTAAGCTCCAATGAGTAGTTTGTTGACAAAACTCATATGAGGCCGTGCAGATTTATGATTCTCCAGAGTCAGAATTGAAGCTAAATGATGTGGTTGAATTCCTTGGAGTGTTGACTTTCGATCAAAATGCGATGATGGATATGGATTCACCCGATGAAAACTCCGATGATCTTTCTGAAGCTGAATCTGTTCAGATGCCCTCTCGAAAGGTTCCACGCCTCCATTGTCTTATCCACAGGAAGCTTGAAACACAACATTTCCTGCATGGTCCTTCTTTATTAACGGAGGCAAGTACCTTCAGTCAAAACGTTATAGCTCTCTTACCTATTCTTGGTCTCATATTGTTTTTAATTCTCTTGTTCCCTTTTTAAATCTGGCAGCCTAAATCCCCTCAAATATTCAAAGAGATGAGAGAGAGTTTAATGAAGTACCTTACAGGGTTACTTGGCAATGATCACCTCGCGGCACAGTTCCTGTTATTGCATCTTCTGTCGAAGGTAACTAGTAAAAAATGGAGCACTTGTTCTTTATTCTCAGCTATATCTGATAATCCTTTGTGCATTCACATGTTTCTCTTCCTTTATAGGTGCATGGAAGAGTAGATAACGTTGCTGTGGGGAAGCTTTCACTTAATCTCATACACCTAAATAAAGAAAGCATGTCCATCTTCGGGACTCAGCTCAGAGATGCCCTCAAAAGCCTCCTACCATTCACACAATCTATACCACTTACTATTGAGTATCTGAACACTGCTTCCCTCGGTCCCAAGAAAGATTATGGAATCAACAGGTAAGGATCCGTCTCTATGATCTTAAGTCTTAACAAGGCTTTTTGAATTATTCTTCTCTTATGAGACGTTTAATAATTTGCTTTATGTGACTCAGATTGGTGCCTGGAGTTCTACAAATTGCTGATGGTACGCACTTGATATTAGACGAGACAGAGTTGCAACCTGGCACCTTGAACTCTGTTGGAGTTGAGAATGCAAAGCAGCTTAAAAATCTCTTGGAATGTCAAAAGGTAAAGCAATGTCATTTACTTTATTTTTTTTTTAATCAGATTCAGATATGAATTATGGAATCTGCTGCTAATTTCAGGTGGAGTATGATTTCCAATATTATAAAATGGAAATGGCCACTGATGCGCAAATGCTCATTTTCTCTGAGGGGAAATCAAACATAATGCCCGCCGATTTGGTTCTACCTTTTCAACCTTCCCAATTGAATTCATTGCAAGTCATAACACCAGAAACAGCAGAAGCTTGGAGGTGTTACTTAGCTACTTGCAAATCGTTATCTCACTCCATTGGGCAAGAATTGCAACAGGTAGGTCTTTTGTTAGATCTATGGCAATAATGTTAGAATATTATGTTTCTAAAGAAACCCATTGTTGTCAGACTTTTGAGCCTAAATTCAAAATAAAATTCTGCAAAATTTCGTTGCAGGTAGTGGAGAATGATTTGGTTGCAGCTAGGCAAACCGATCGTAGTTTAGGCAGCCAAGACTTAAGCAGGTACTAAAGCCTTCGTTAAAGGTTTATTCTCATCAAATATAAGGGGAAATTTTCAATTTGTTTGGTTGGTTCTGCAGATTGTTGACAATGGCTCGCATGATGTCTGTGAGTTATGGTGAGACTACTCTTTCTCTAGAGCATTGGCAAATGGTGTTAGAACTAGAAAGACTTAGAAAGGAGAGGCTCAAGTAAAACCGCTTCTTCGACGAGGTTAAAGAAACGATGGAGGTAGATTATGGTTTCTAGATTGTTGGTATGTTGTAATCTCCACTGAGTTATGATTAAGAAGAACAATCGTTTCCTATCTATATATTGAGAAGAATGTATTGAGCTTTGGTTTGATTTGGGAAATTATTTTACCAAAAAGAAAAATCAGGGTTGAAGAAGTTCGAAGTTCGTTGGAACTCAATTCTCTTAAACTGAAACTTAGCTCGTTCGCAATGTTAGAAGCAAGACTCGTTTATCTCACAATTGTTTCTTGCGTAACAATGAAACAAACTACTCAACATAAACCTAGTTAATGTATGAGTGAGTTGACCTCCACTCAATGCCAGTTTGATTTGTAAAATAACGTATAATTCTTTGAACATGACACAGCCTCAAAAAGTCTTTAGCAACCGGAAAGATTTCTTCACACAATCTCCACTCGTAATACTCTTCTAAAAACTTAAAAGACTCTGGTGACATGTATCGAGGCGTGCCGCCAAAGAGTGCTGCAGGATCCGTATTAGGTTACTTGGCTGAACCTAAATCTGCTTACTTGAGATCTCATGGCCTTAAGTCCTAAGTCCGTGTAGGATCATACTAACGGTGTGTTGGATCATATACTTAGGCAATAGGAAACTAGGGAAAGCAGAGATGATCTTTTGGAGAGTACCTTCGGAGGCGTACTCCATACTGATTGCGAAAATAAAGTATGATCCTGAACTCCTTCTCGTGATTCTCCCTATGAGGCGTTGAAGATGTCTTCTTCGCATAAAATCCGTGATCGGTATACTCATGTAGAGAGACGAAACCGTAGGATCCACGGCCAAGAAGACGTGACAAAGTTTATAGTAAACTTTCGTCTACTACATACAAAGGTACTCTCCCACAGAAACTAATTTCAAATTAACCGAAATAGTTCAACCATACTCAAACCGGAATTTATTTATAAACCAACTGTTTTGTTTGTTTGTTTGATTTAAACCCAGAATAACTTTTGGTTTGGTTTGGACCGTTAACCTATCCATCCCCTCGTATTCCTCTGTTCCACCGTTCCTCTGCGCCGCCTTAACTCTGTTTTTTCTTTCCTTTTTCCTGATTATGTGATCATTCTTTCTCATAAAACCGAAAGTACAAAAGAGAATCTCACTACATATATTTAGATTCTTCTTTAGTCCTCCTGCCTATTGAGATTACAGTTCCTAGAGTCAGAGGTGAATTTATGTTTCTGTACTTTTTCAGACAATTCTTTTTTTTTATATATTTTGTTCTGCTAACCGAATTATTAGAAGCAGGTGTGTAAAAAAGAAACAATGGCGGAAGAGACGAGGACGACAAGAGATAGTATTTACAGAGCTGCCAGGAGTATAAAGCGAAGAGACAACAGTCTCTACAACGCTCTTCGATCAATCTACCAAGACTCCATGTTCGTCGACGAGATCTCGCAGCTATGGCCGAAACTTCCTCTCCTCGCGAACCTTCGTTGTGGTCTCTGGTACTCTCCAAGATTCGACGCTACTTGCTACTTCAAATCCACGGATGGTCATACCAACAACTTGTCCTTCAACACTTCTCGTCTCAATCTCCATCTTCCTCTTCTCGCTGGTACGAATCAAATCTTGAATATGTATGTGGAAACATAAAACGAACATGGTCTATTCAAGAAAAGTATTCTCAACCAAGAAACTATCAAGAAACGTATCTTTATTCCTCTTTCTATTCATTTGTTTTTCCGATGGATAGGAGAAAAAGGAGGTTGTATCATTATTGATTCGACTCGTAAAGGAAAGAAGTTTCCGGATAGCATGTCGAAAACGATACCAATATGGTCATGTGTATTGAACCGCTCAATATTTAATCACTTGAAGAGATTATGTAACACTGATCAGCTCATTCATGCAGTGAGTTACATACAAAATGTCCCATCCATTGTCTACATTAATTAGTAGATTATTCAATTGCCAAGAGGAAACAATTGTTTTTATCTTTTTCATTTCGAGGTATGTATTTATAATCTTTTCTTCTTTGTTTTGTTCTGAATAGGGTGATGATCATGATCATGGTGATAGCAGCATAAGACGATTGTTAGAGAAATGGGATTGTAGTTTACATATGCCACTCTGGGTTTCAAAAACTGAGAAGGCCTCTATTGAAGCTAGGTTAGATGAATGGACAAGACAATTAGAAGAGAGTGGAGCTAATATAGCTTCTTTAGCTTCATGCTTAAGAAAACCATTACGTCCTCTTTGGGTTTCGCAGAAAACAGTCTTGTGGTTGAATGAAGTACCTGAGCATGATTCTTGGGATTTTACACCTCTCATCCTTGTCTCAGCTTCTGATTCTGGTGAGATTCATCAATACAGAACCAACTCAGAGTTTAGTTGGAATTATATCCCAGGAGCAGGTGACGATGAAGAGAGTTGGGCGAGAGGTTTATCTCCGAATGTTTTCTGGACGCATGTTGACGATCTGATTGACTCGGGACCTGAACTGTGTAACCAGAAAGTTGCGGAGATTGTTGAGAATGATAGAGTGTATCGAGCACAGAGAGGTCAGGAAGCTCCTCAGGTTGTTGTCAAATGCTCAAAAGCTTATGGTGGAGTCAATCGCGTGAAGAGTGATGATACCTTATTTCTTAGTGTACCAAACCCTAAAGTTGGGATGATGAATGCTGATAAGGAAAGCTTAGTATCTTGGTTGGCATCAACTAATCTCGCTGTTGGGACATCACAAGGTGGTGAGTTTATTTTCTAAACTTATGTAAAACATAATTAACTCTCTTTTACAACTTGTCGTTAATCGCTTCAGACTCTCATAAAATGTTCTTATCCTTTTTTGTGGTGCAGCTAGTAAGGCGTCATCTGTCGACTGCATATTAAACTGCGATAAAAATCCAATATCAATCCCTCTATCATACCACGAAGAGCATTTGCATCTACCCATGAAGGTATGTTTTTTAAGAAAAAAGAAAGAACAAACTCTCCACGTTTTTTTTCCCTTCATAACAAATAATTGATTATGAAGTGTGTGGATTACAGGGTTCAAAATTTGATAGATTTTCGATATTAAGGAATCTTCCTTCCGCTGTAAGTTTTGCTAAGACGAAGATGAGTTTGGGGAAGAAGCTCTTAGTTTGTTGTCAAGATGGTAAGTTTGTATTTGTATTCTTCGAATGTTGCAAGTTCAAACATGATTCTAGGTTGTATCTAATTATGTTGGTCTAATCAATATCGTAATTGTGATGATAGGGGAAGATATCAGTGTATGTGTGTGTTTGGCCATCTTGATATCGTTATTCAATGAAGAAGGTAATGAGATTTTGCACTATTCACGAGCTTTCAGTTCCACAATACTAATTATATAATGGTGCTTTTAACGTTGACACGCAACACTTGAATCTATTGGTTTATAGTTATATCATGATGCTGAGAAATTTGAATAATTGGCAGGAACGTTTGATGGTGGAAAATCTTTTGAACAAAAAAGTATTACAAAAATGGAAATGCGACGGATGCTAATATTTATCTGCAAATACGCTGTGAATGCCCGGCCATCTAGAGGGAATCTAAAGCAAGTTTTTGGGTTTCTCTCATCTCAACGTGAACATTCGGACGAGTGAATTAGAATGTCTTTCCTCAAGGCTGTTAGACTTCCATGGATTCATCTTGCAGATAGAAACTCAAAATTCTTTTTCAGACAATATTATGTGATGACAGCTTTGTAATGGTCCCACAATCGTTATGTTTTGTAATGAATAAAATCTATTGGGTGCTTTTGTTTCTTGCTCTATGCGTAATCTTCATTCTTACACTAAACATGTATTCATGGTTGACTCACATGGTTCCGTAAACCAGTCAGCGAAATAGTTAAAGAGCAAATCATTCACGTAACAAAAGATAGAGAACATGTGCCTAATATCCAAACAAAATATTAAAAAGCTGAAAACTAAAAATATGACGAGGCTTCAGGCACGCGGTGCAGCTGCTCCAGCTCCAGCTTCTCCTCCATCTTGCCTTGGTTGGCGAAAATCTTGTTGAGTGACATCAGGTTCCACATTAATGTAGTCATAGATGTCAATCATAACTTCATCCGCACCAGCAAAATTAAAGTTATCAAGTAAATTATCTAACTGATCTTGGTCTTGGTGCGACGTCGTAATGTCGTTGTATTCCTGCGTTGGGAGTTCTGAATCTTGACCTTCTTGAACTAGAATCGGTGTA
>OVBI01001668.1:0-30175 GCA_900406495.1 Sisymbrium altissimum
TTCTACTATATAACTGATGCATCAAATGATGATTGTTTTGTGTAGGTCGCAACCCTTACATGGCACAGTATGAGAGTACTTTACTTGGCTACGTTACCTGATGGCCATACTATAGTGACCGGAGCAGGAGATGAGACCCTGCGGTTTTGGAATGTCTTCCCTTCAGTGAAGATGCAGGTCTGTATACTCTCTTCGAGTTTGGAGACTCCTTCAGACCAGAATCAGATCTTCTAGCTGGCTGTTTCTGCTTAGTTGATTAATGACCAGTTTTTCTGTTTGCAGACACCGGTGAAGGACACAGGCCTCTGGTCGTTAGTCGTTACGGAGGACATTCGACTCTTAAGCTTAATCTGTTTTTGTTTATGCAGGTTGACCTCAGTAATTATAATTCAATGTGTTTACACACTCTCATAAGTAGGAAACAAACATTCAGAAGGTCAACACAAGAGTTTCACCTTATTTTACCAGTTAAACAAGCTTAAAGATGTCGTACAACTTCACCTTTCTATCTTTTTTTTTGCTTGTAGTTCACCTCCGGGATTCAAAATCATGCCAAGAATTTCAGGTAATTTTCTTTTCACTCTTTTATGTGTTGAGTTTGTTTTTCTCCTGGAATTCAAATTTCAGAATCGGAATTGGTCTTTATAATATTTGCATATTGCTTTTCTTTTACATTCTTTAAATCTAAAAGAAACTAGATATATATGCTAGAGTGTTTTAATCAGTTTGGATAAGTTTTATATCCGTGCTGCTTGAGTTAATGTTAAATATCTTTAAAATTAATTTTCTTTCATCTCAGTTTTCCGAGTCCTTGTTTACACTTTACTTTATTGTGTCTCTATGTTGAATTGATCTCTTTAGTTTTGTATTATTCTTTGGTACATAATATTATCTCATAAGAAAATTGATTGTTGAGTGCTTATCATAGCTATTTTGACCGGAGCACTGCATCACTTTGTACTTTGAAATTGTCTCACTTAGATTCTTAAGATATGTGTTTCTTTTAATTTGTTTGATCATATTGCTAATGATGTATATATGGAAGGTATGTAATTTCTATCATAAGTCAAATGGTTCTTGAGTGGTAGTATGCATATCAGATCTTTTTTTTGTTAGGTAATTTATAACCTTAATCAAATGTCTTTCATGCTTTTCGTTGGACTATATTAATCTTTAATTTCCTTCTTATAATTGGAGGTTTGAAACTTATTTCTACATAACTTCTCTTATTTCTATAAATCTTTTGCCATATATTCTTTCATGTTTCATGTTAGTTGTCTAGAATTGTTCTTTCTTGGTATTGATCTTGCTATGGTCTGGGCTTTGGTAATTTTGGATTGAGTCATACTTGGATGAAATCTTAGATGTTGTTATTTGTGTGGCAAGCTGCGTCTTACAAAAATTTTCTTTGAAATTGTTTGTAATCTTTTATGTCTCTGTTTCATATGTTTTTTCATATGATTTGATTTTGCTATGTTTAATGTCTATGTTTAATGTGTTTTTTACTTGCTATACTAGCAGTTCTTGTTTGATTGGATATCTTTGTTGGTAAGAGTATAAGTATTGGTTGTTGTTTTTAGGTGAGTGAGGTTATTTGGGATTCAGTTAAATTTGGTTTTCGAAGATCATATAGTTGTATGTGCTCGACTTTTCTAATTTAGTTTGATTATATCGTTGTTTTGTATTTTTTTAGAAGTTATGTCTTCTCTGACTTGTGATGAAATTTTTTTTGTAGTCTTGATATTACTCATTTGTTTATCCTTTACATCATTAGTCTTTTTATATTTGATCATTCGACTCGTGAATCTTTGAAAACATTTCTAGTCCTTTCTTTTTTGGTTGTCATTTTGTTGCTCTTATGTTCTTGGTGTTTTGGGGCTTCTAAGTGGTGGATGTTTAGAAAGAAAACAAAAATCTTGCTTTTTGAATTCTGATAATATCATTTAAAGATTGTCCCTATGTCATTCATTTGCTTATCTTTTGCATCAATTAGTATTTGGTAAAATCATTTTGCTGACATTTGCTTTTTTTTATTCCGTTTATTTGGAAACGTAGTTAGTCTTTTTATTTATTTTGTGGTTGTCATCTTATTTTTTTTTTCGAATTGAGTTTGTCATCCTATTATGTCTGCTGTTATGCAGTTATGCTCTTATGTTCTTGGTTTTTTGGGGATTCTAAGTGATGGATGTTTAGAAAGAAAACAAAAATCTTGCTTTTTGAATTCTAGTTATGTTTCTGTTATATTGTGTGATAATATCATTTAATGGTTGTCCTTATGCCATTCATTTACTTATCTTTTGCATCAATTAGTATTTGGTAAAATTATTTTGCTGATATTTGCTTTTTTTATTCCGTTTCTTTGGAAACTAGTTAGTCTTTTTTTATTTATTTTGTGGTTGTCATCCTATTTTTTTTTTTTCGAATTGAGTTTGTCATCCTATTATGTCTGGTGTTATGTTCTTATGTTTTTGGTTTTTTGGGGATTTTCGGTGGTGAAATGTTTTTTTAATTCTTGGTTTCTGAATTTTAGTTATGTTTGTGTTTGTTATTTGTCTGCTAATATCATTCAGTTTTTGAAATATTTGATTGAATTTCGTGAAGAAGTATGTTTGGATTTGAAAAACCCAAATCAAATGGAACCGAACTAAATTTTTTGGTTTTTGGTTTAAAAAACCCATCTATGACATTGCATAGTGATTTTGATTTTCTGGTTAGTTTAGTTCAGCATATCTGATCTATCTGTTTTTTATTTTCTTTGATTTAGATATTTTTAATAGTCAACACATTAGAAATGGTTTGGAATATGCAAACTGGTTTCTTCCAAAATAATCGAAGTATTAAAGTTTTGAGAATTTTGGTACTCGTATTTAACCGGATAATTTAATCAAATTGAAGAATAAAAAATAAAACAAATGGATTTAAGATTGAAGGCTTCTTTAGAAAATGAATTTCAAGATCAGTTTGAATCTATGAAACGAGTGCTTTATTATTATATCGCAGTGGCAAGTTTCATGAACTCAATTATAGAAGCAAGGCCTGATCTGGCATATCATGTTTGGTTGGTTGATCAACAAATTTATGAGCAAGACTAAGAAAAAGCAGTAGGCCAAAATTATCAAATGTCACACGAAGCTTCAGTGTATACTGTATTTAGTTAGTCCTTGCTTTCTTATTATAGCATTTCTTTGTTTCAAAGTTTCAAAAACTATTAACTAGTGTAATTTGATATTTACTCACCCATTTTAGTGATTACCTACGTTATGAGTCTTACGACTTAACACAATAACCCAAATTATTACAATTATTTTCCTCATGTTTCCAAACATAACCTTTCACATCAGATCTATAGCCAGCTCATGTCATACGGTGCAAGAATACACATGATTCACGTAATAACAAGATTCAAGAACAAAAGGATCAAATGTCAGGGTTCAACAGAAACTGCTTCACAAGTTGTCGTTATCTAACAAAAGTGTACCGCTACGGTTAATAAATTGCTCTGGTTCAAAATAAACTCAAACCCGACACAAAGGGAAAAAACATGGAGCTCAAATGTACTCATCCTCCACGCATATGTGCACCGAGTTCACCAAACTGGTCATCGGCTTCAACTGTGTCGTCTGAGAGACGGACTGCATCGAGCTTCTGCTTCAGGAGATCTATTGCGTTCAGCACCAGCTGCGAAGCCTTGACTGCGCCTGTGGATTCAACAGTGAATATGAAGCTGTCATCTTTCGGACGGATCTCAATGAGCCCCGGTTTCCCCATTGCTTCTGCTTTCTTGATCACTTCTTCATCGTAAGTGTACGCCTCCGGATCAACCACCACAACCTAAAGACGTAAAGAATCATTAACAATAATAGACTGCAGAAGAACTGGCATAAACAAGTTTCAGCACCAATTTACTGTAAACTGTTACAATCATATGTAATGCTCTCTCGAAGTCAAAGATAGTTACTTCAACTGTGACAAGTTCCTAATGATGAAAAAAACTAAAACCAATGTGAATACTGAACCACCAACAGGAAATCTAAACACAAATTTCATGGTACTGAGTAATTTATCGTCTCCTTTCCTTGACATTTATGCAAATCCATTCCAACGGCATTATATAAAAAGTGTAGTGAATAGACATAGAAAGATGTTCCAATTTAGTACTAAAGGTCTAGCAATTGTTTTGATTCACTCGGCTGCCTTATCCTGACAAGATCTCAACTTAAGTAAGGGCTAACTAGTGCTATCAAACAGAAAGATGACTGTCCAGAAATTAGCTAAACGCACTAAACACCTAGAGAAAATCCATACAATGTATATATATACTTCAGAGCATGGTAGCCAATAAAGTCTGACGATGAACATATTGAAGTTCCCAAAGTAAACTTGTAAAGATGTTTCAAGCTAACCTGTCTGGTGACTGGATCAATGTCAAAAACTTTGGTTGGGCTGCTCTCAATCAAGTCAATCTTTTCCTCGTCTGTCAATGTGTCCATCATATCTTCATTGATATTTATGTCAGGCTCATACATGAACGTAACAGTAGCCGCAGGAGACCATTTCGCATGATCTTTCCCGATTCCTTTCCTTGCTATCGCCCTAAGCTTCAATTCTTGTCCACGGCGCAGCTTCACTATGATAATTCCCCTGAAACCAAAAGGAACAGTCACGAAGCAAAATCAGTAAGCAGACGTAAAAAGGCAACACAGCTACCAAATTAAAAGAACAAAACAACCAAGAGCCAGAAGAGCATCAGAATTAAAAAAAAGAGGTACTCTTAGCATTTTCGCAAAACCAACAAAAAGATTGCTCTTTTATTCTTTAAGACAGTAACCCTCGTATCAATCTCAAAACCTGTTTTACCAGAGCCCTAATATCTAGATTTAGCATTTCAAATCGAGTCATAAACACAAAAACGATGATCACACTGATGCATTTAACAACTAAAACCAATGATGAAAACGAGATACAGAGAAATAATTATCACATTCCTACATCCAACAGTCAAACACAAAAGAGTGTACGCAGAACAAAAGCCCTCAAACAACCAAATGAAAAGATCAAAAACAACCAAGAGCAAGAAAGAGTCATCAAAAACCATAAAGGAAGCATTTTTCATCACTCCATTGTTCTGAAACTATCATAAAACCAACAAAAAGATGTACTTTTTTTATCAGAGTAATGAGAGCCTAAGTCTCTAAGAAAGTAACCCTTGTAAAGTAACCTCAAAGGCTCAAACCTTATCTAAGCAGTGTCCTAATCTTATAACATTCCAGCATTTAACAACTTGACAATGACGTAAAGGAGATACCTTTGCTCACTTGAGTCAGCACCAGATGAATCGATACCGAAATCAACAGGAGTAACAGTAGGATCAGCACTGTACAAATCCCGACTAGTAACATCAAGGGTTTGATCAGTGACACATTTACAAGTAAGACGAAACTCAACAGAGCAAAACTCGCACTGCCCATCACCATCACAAGCATCACAGTCTCTAGAGAAACGCATGCTCATAGCCCTTTCGCTAGTCAGAGGGATAAGACCTAACCGATGAGCAATGAACTCGTCGTTGAGAACAGAGGAGTTAATCTCTATTTCAACGAGATCTATTGCAACTGTGGGGACTTCTGAGATCATTACGCGGCGAAGAGCGTTGGCCATTGATACATCTGTCTCACGAAGCTCGAACTTGGCGTAGTCGTCTTTGAGCTCACGGATCTTCACCTTTGGGAATCTTTGGTATGTTGCACCAGTGTCCATCTTAAAAGTTCGTTGCTTTCTGATTCCTTTGGAGGTTTTTTAGGGTTTTAGAGATGAACACAATCCAGAGAAAGGTTTCTTTAACTTTTTCTTCGCCGAAGAAGGAGAAGTAAGAGCAAGAGAGAGTGGTGAAGATATAAAACTGAGCAGTGGTTTAATTTGGGCCTTTGGGCATTTGGGCCTGGATATGTATATTTGACAGTAGGCTTTTGGGCCTGGATATGTATATTTGACAGTAGGCTTTTGGGCCTGATGTATTGATTGTTTTTTTTTCAGGAGTGAAAATATATTCTACAACATTTGTTTTCAATATTTTATAAAACCTCTATAAATTAATTATATTGAAACCTTAAAAATTTATTAATTTATATAATTATTAATTAATAGATAAAATATTTAGTCTTTAATATTTTTTAGATTTTTTTGAAACATAATGTTATTCTAAAAAATCTAAAAAAATTAAATAAATCTATTAATAAAAATAACATATAAAAATCTTAAGTATAAAGATGAAATTGTTTATCACTTTACAATAGATTTTAATACTATATATTTAGTATTTATATAAAAATAATATATGTTCGTAAGTTCAAAATGTATAAAAATAATTACAGTCCGCAATAATAAAACTGAAAATGATATTACAATATATTTGAAAGAATTTAAAAATTTTATTAGTTTTGAATTCAAAACTAAAAGATAAATACCACTAAAATTTTGATACAATAAATAAAAGTAGAGAAAAACATTAATGATTTCTTTAGTTTAAATAAAATAAAAAAACATCATACTCATATTATAATAGGTTATCTTATATATATATATATATGTAATTATTAATTTATAGTTTTAGTGGGACCTTATATTTACATAAGGGTTTTAAAAATATTATTATTTTATTATCTTATCAAATTTTGTTAAATTTTACATTGACCTCACTTTAGACCGGAAAATTTTATTAATTCATAGTAATTATTAATTTATAGAGTATTAATTAAGATAGGTTCTACTGTATAAAAAAGAATAAAAAAAATTCACTTTACACTTTTATGTTTGATACATATCCTTTTAAAAATAAAAATCTTTTATATTTTTCTTTATTTTTTAAAACAGAAACAATTTATAAAAAAAGAGTTCATTTCTTTTCTTTTATCTCAATTTTCACAACTTTCTCATTTCTATTATTACCATTTTTAAAATAATATCTTTAACTATTTAATTATATTTAATAAAATATTTTATATTTAAAAACAATTATTATTCTGTATTTTTAATTAATATTTGATATTAAAATAAATAAAATCCCCTGTAGGACAGATGGCATAATACTAGTAACTAGTAATTGTCTAGTAAATTGCTAAATCAGAGGAGGATATAGCGCATATCTGCACATGATCAAAATGCTACGCACACCTCTGACCAGACTGCAAACGAGGAAAGGAGTATGTTAAAAAGAGATGGTCTCGTATTTAATAGGCCATATAACTTCTTTCATGTTAATTAATTTATGGCTAACTACTGGAAAATTGATTATCCCATCCAATTAATGGAAAACTGAAACAAAAGTCATGGTCAGAAATGAATAAAGGATATGATTTATTGGTTAAACGTGTAACAGGCAGTGGTACGTTGAGAGTGCCACAAACTCATTAAGATGCTTACAAGAGCTGGACTCAGAAAGAACAATTGGCTCTGTATAATGTTTTGTATTTGTTTTGATCTGTTTCTTTCTCTGTTATCAAAACTTGATGTCTCAAAATTTTAAATTTTGATTTTGAATCAAATAATTGTATATATCCATTTCAAAATATAAGATGCTTAAGCTAAAAGCATACATATTAAAAACTGAAAATTTGCACATTAATAGCTATCATAAAGTATCAAATAACTTTATAGTTTGCATTTAAATTTGAAAGCATTTGATCAAATGAGACCAAGAAAAAAAATTCTCTAAAACATTTCATTTCTTGAGACATTTTTAAACTGTGTAATGAGAAATATAGCATTCCTCCCTTTTGTTTTCTTTTGTCTAAACATTCATCACTTTTTTCCTCCAAATGGTTCACTAAGCTAAACCCTTATGTTGAAAATAATATGTTTCGTTGTTACAAATTTCGTTGACTCATTTCAGTTATAAAAAAAAAAAAACATTTTCTACGTTATATGAAAAACTTAAGTTTTTATACAGACTAGTACAACAAAATAATTGAGTTCCAGACTTTTTTTTTGCATTAAACAAAAGCGGAGTCACGTTCCGGACTTCGTTGATAGTCACAACTCGACAATCACGCCATTAGAATATTGAATTCAAAGTCTTGGTTATAAAAAAAATACGAAGTTTCTTCAACTTCAAATCACAATAGAAGTTGTAATGACGCTAGATATATAACTCTTTTTGTATCATCTCCTAATTATAAGCGATCAAACGAAAGTCAACATGTATCACAAAATTCAGATCTCTGGCAAAGCTTACAGAGCTTTGGGTTTGAAGATGAAGATTCTGATAACAATCCTCCTTGGTTGCGTACTAGTTTGGTCTATAATGTTATTATCATCGTCAAACACATTCAAGAACCCGCTTCTTGATGCTAAAACCAACGGTAAGAAAAAAAAAACTCTTCCATGTTTTGTGTTTTATTGTTAACTCAAAGAATCCACATCATTTTGACTTTACATTTTCATTTTCTTGCAATAGTTTCAAAAGAATCCGAACCACCAAGGGATAAACTGATAGGTGGGCTTTTAACGGCGGATTTCGACGAACGTTCTTGCTTGAGTAGGTATCATAAATCATTGTTGTACCGCAAGCCTTCACCATACCAGCCATCTGAATATCTCGTCTCTAAGCTAAGAAGTTATGAGGTGCTTCACAAGCGTTGCGGTCCAGACACAAAAGCTTACAAGGAAGCAACGGAGAATCTTGTTCGTGATGAGAATTATGCAAGCGAATCTGTTGGTGAATGTAGATACATTGTGTGGCTTGCGGGTTACGGTCTTGGAAACAGAATGCTTACTCTTGCTTCTGCTTTCCTCTATGCTCTCTTGACAGAGAGAATCATTCTTGTTGACAACCGCAAAGATGTTAGTGATATCTTATGTGAGCCGTTTCCAGGTACTTCTTGGTTGCTTCCTCTTGACTTTCCATTGATGAATTATACGTATCGGTACAACAAGGATTACTCTCGTTGTTATGGAACAATGGTGAACAATCATGCCATCAACTCAACTTCAATCCCGCAGCATCTATATCTTCATAACCTCCATGATTCAAGGGATGAAGATAAGATGTTCTTCTGTGAAAAGGATCAGAGTTTGATCAACAAAGTCCCTTGGTTGATTCTTCAAGCCAATGTTTACTTTGTCCCATCTCTATGGTTTAATCCAACTTTCCAACCTGAGCTAATGAAGCTATTCCCGCAGAAAGATACCGTGTTTCACCACTTGGCTCGTTATCTTTTTCATCCGACGAATCAAGTTTGGGGTATGATCACTAGGTACTACTATGCTCACTTATCCAAAGCAGACGAGAGACTCGGCATTCAAATAAGGGTTTTCAGAAAAGACGCAGGATATTTTCAACACGTCATGGACCAGATCGTAGGTTGTACACAAAGAGAGAAACTGTTGCCGGAATTGGCTACACAAGAAGAATCACAAGTCAATATATCAAACACCCCGAAACTTAAAGCTGTTCTTGTCACATCTCTGTATCCAGAGTACTCTGACAACTTAAAGAATATGTATTGGGAGCGACCAAGCTCAACAGGAGAGATTATTGAAGTTAATCAGCCAAGTGGAGAGAGGGTTCAACAAACAGACAAGAAGCTTCATGACCAAAAGGCTCTTGCTGAGATATATCTTTTGAGCTTAACGGATAACCTTGTCACAAGTGCAAGGTCTACATTTGGATATGTTGCGTATAGTATTGGAGGATTAAAGCCATGGCTGCTTTATCAGCCAACAGGTCAAATAACTCCTAATCCACCGTGTGGTCGATCTAAGTCAATGGAGCCTTGTTACCTTACTCCTCCTTCTCATGGATGTGATGCTGATTGGGGTAAAAATTCGGGGAGGATTTTTTCTTTTGTTAAACATTGCGAGGATCTTATGTATGACGGGCTCAAGCTACATGATGAATTATAATTCTTGTTTATCACAGTTGATTTCATTAGATTACTGAATTGTTGAAACAGAGGATAATGTTATTTCTCGTTTTTTTTCGTCTATAATAAACACCATCTCTAAATGTTCAGTTTTTAAATTAAATACAAAAGAAATTCATGTTTGTATATTGTGTTAATATGTTAATGCATAGAAACATATAGTTGTTAAAAAAGTATGCAAGGTTTGTTTGGTTATGTAAATAACTAATAAATGGCATATTACACTTGTATCATTCAAAAACATTGATTTGTTATTGAGGTTTTCTAGAGATTACTTTATGTGTCATTAAAGCAATCTAAAATACAGAGAACAAAACTCTTTTTTTGAAAATCTTCTGTTTCAAAGCTTTTGAATTCTAGGCCAGGTTATTGATAGTCTAGTTGCAGTGATTTAAAAACCAAACCAGACATTAAATTGGATCGGCATTTGGGTCATATTTCAATATAGTCCTATCAATGAACTGGGTTTTCTATCAATATATATATATATAAGTAAATATCTATAAAAGATAATTTAGTTAAATCTTAAGTTGTAAAATATTGATATCAAACATCTAAAAATTTAAACGTAATCATTTGATTATAATTTAGGTTGACAAACTTAGTTTAAAAATCTTATATAATATCGTTCTAGTTTATAATTGATCGAACAATTTAAAAATGTTTAAAATTTAAACCATGACTGTTTAATTAAATTTGGGAAACTTTCATATTAATATACTACGTTAATTATAATTAGAAAGTAAGATAATATCCGCACATTAATGTGCGGGTTAGTTGTCATTTTAAAATTTTACATTAAATATTAGATTTATAAAATAATGATTTTTATATATCTTAAATTTTTAAGAAATTAATGTTAAACTGAAATATTCATAACTAATAAACTAAATAATGGAGTTACCCTAATTTTGATATTATACATTATAATTGTCATTATCATTTTAATGTTATTATTGACAAAAACGTGGCAAATAATGAATTATTATTTTTTTCACGCAAAAATAGTCATCTTTTTTACTTCAATTTTAGTCCATATACAATTCTGGAATCAGTCAATAATATTAAATAAAAATCACTATCTCTTTAAAGTCGTTGAATATTAATTCTGTTTATAGGATTTCAAAAATTTGGATTTTTGTTTTCCATATTTATCCGTAATCAAATCTTCTGGTATTAGGAGAACCTTGCTACTTTGACTTTTGAGCTGTACCTGTTACCATGAATGTAAAGCTATTGGCCAAATATCGTTGAGAAGGTTGGACTACTAAACTCTTGCATGACCATTTTTTTGTCCCAACATCTTCCACAGTCCATATATAAATCCACTACACATTTACCGGTGTACAACGTATGTACATTTAATTTAGTTTGGTATATACCTTTTGATCTTATTTTATTTTACCTTGAGAATATAAATAAAAAAAACAAGGCTTTTGCCTATAGGGTAATATTTTTAAAATTGAATATAGCTTATAATATTAAATATTATTGAGACGATTATCTTATTGACTTTTGAAGCAACTGTATCTTGAGGTTATTTATCATAATATAACTCAGATTTATAGAGCTAACTCAAATATGTGTCTGACTGTTGCGGCTTGATTTATGGTATCATCTCTAATATTAGCCTGCATATATATTATTAGTTCTATCAAAATCAGATTGACATGTATCTTTCATGTTCACAAAGATGAACCTACATCTTTTTATTTGTTGCATAAAACCCGTTTTTCAGTATACAAATTTGCTAAGTTTATTATCCGTTTCCTCACTTTCTCAGTTTTATACTTGAATTTCCATGGCTTGGCTTGGAAACTTTATTTTGTTTTTTTTTCCTTATTGTTTCAAGGAATTTTATCTAGAAGGTGGAATGCAAAAGACTTTTTCTTGAACTTTATTGATTTCTTCTAATCGTTAACCATTTCCTGAGTCATCCAAATATTAATGCCAATCTTAGAAAGCAAAGTCTTCAAAGAAGCCATAAAAAAGAGTGTGAAATTCATCCCTTGATATTTTTTAGGAAAAATCCATGCTTCCTTAAACCAGAAATTCTCTTATATCTTCTACTCTTCTCCTTAAACTGTTGTCAACTTTAAATTCCAGGTCTTGAGGTACTTTATTTGCTTCATTTTACTCTAAAGTTTTAGAGGAATTTAAATAATTAGTTGGTGTGTCTTTTACATGTTCTTAATCATTGCTTTTCTGCTGACACATCTGTTTATATATCATATAAATCAGATAACTACTCGTTTTGATTAATTACCAAAGTAACTATGGATTCAATAATACAAATCCCAATTTCTTCACGAATATTATACCTTTGAATTATTAGTTTGTTGAGATTATAGAGTGTGATTAATACTTGAGTTAATGATAATGTTAGAAGTATGATCCAATCACTGTTTTCATATTTTAGTTTTTTTTTTTCTCTTTAATTCTTTACATTATATGAATGGTTCTTTTGTATTTACCCTAAAAACAGAAAAAAATTGTAGAAAAATCAAAATCTATTCTAAAATTTATCCAATTTATTAATACCATCATTGCAAAAACAAAAAATAAATAAATCGAGCTAAACGATAATAAAATTAATTCTTTGTAAAACTAGTATTCTAACAAATTTAGTACTTAATTATAAAATTGATTTACACTTGCAATTCTATCTTTTTGGGTTTTGTCCAATTTTTTCTTTTGGTTTTATGTTGTATCTTTATTTTCGTTTGTAGTTTTTAGTCTGTCTGTAATCTAAATTATCTATGTTATTATGTGGCAAATCATAGAATTGATATAAAATTTATCATTTTAAGAAAAAATAGCAAAAAAAAAGTTGTAGAACTGTCGGTCATCAACACCACATGCATATTAATTTGAGAAAAATTCAAAAACAAAAAGGAGCCGTTGTCAAATTGGTGTAGTCTTATTGACCGTTATAATAGACCAAACGGTATCGTTTAATATCTCCATATGTATTTTATGCTTTAAATTATAATTTTATTTCGTTAAAAGAAAAACTAATTACATTTGGGGAATAATTTCTCTTCATTCGATTCCGAAACCCTAATCTCATCTCAGTCGGAGAGCCCTTCTCGAGAGCCCGTCTTCTTCCTCAAACCCATGGAGAGGTTTGATTGTTTGAAATCTGTTGTGTGTACTCATACTCTGTCGAGTCCACCAATCTTGGAGTTTGAAATTGATTTTTGTACTTGTCTTAGGGTTTATCTGTCGGCGATCATGGAGATTCCTCGGCGATGGAGAAACCACCGAGAGGTTTGATTGTTTAAAATCTCTTTTGTATTACTTGATCGAGTCCAATTCGTATGCTTTTGTCAATTCGAGTCTTAGGATTTTTGTTCATTTGCGAAATATGTGACATTTTGTTTCTCTTTGTGTTGTTGATTAGTTTTGGGATTTTAATATTGTTTCTCTTTTGGTATTTCTGTTACTTTCTCTTTTGGTATTTGCTATTAAAAAGAATCGATTTTGTTCAGAGATTCGTTCCTCTTAAAGATTCACCTTTGTGTTCTTGATTAGGTTTGGGATTTTGATTACGAATGTGACTTTTCTTTCTCTTTGTGACTTCTTATGGATGTGAATCTTTGCCTTGAAAGTGATAAACTTGTGCTTGTTTCTTTTCAGATATGAGAGACTCCATGTCCTAGAAGAAGGCCATGTTTCTCAACGCCTAGAAGAAAGATTCACCTCTCCTTAGGTAAACCTTCATCCTCTTCCTTTCCATGTCAATTACTTATCACCTTTGTGTTATTAATTTCCTTTTGTCACTTGGTATTTCTGTGACAAGTTATGGATGTGAATCTTTGTCTTTCAAACTCTTTCTGGACATTCAAAGTGCTTTTTTTGTTTTCAGATCAGACGATCCAGAGCTTGAGTGACCAAGCATTTTGTTTAGGAGCCTGCAACTGTAGAGAAGTGCAGCGAGTTATCTAAGCAACTGCTCTACACTCGTCTTGCTAGGTCGATCTCTTTACTTACATTTACTTTTCAAAGCATTAATCTGTAGCTAATGCTGAGGAAATGTCGAAATTGGCTTTGCATTGGAAAAAAAAGTGACTTATAGATTTTGATAGAACTGAAACTGGCATGCTTAGAGAAACTTGTTGTCTCCTCCAACCCAAATTTGGTTTTAATCTTAACCTGTTTTTGTTTATACTAGCTTTGAATTGAGCGCTTAGATATCAGATGATACGATTACTCTCTGTTAAAGCTTAAAGGCTTTGGCTTTTTGTAGTTTTGCAATCTTGATTGAGTAGCTAATTATACTCTTCTTAATCCGTACAGCATTCGCGGGCGCTACGAGACATTCTGGAAAGAAGTAGACTACGCAAAGACCTTATTGAAGAACAGAGCTGATCTGAAGGTGGAACATGCAGGTCCTCCATGTACTGTGAACGACCAACAATGTCCAAGAAAAAGTGAAAACCTATCAAACGTCCTGAAGATGAATGTGTTGAAGAAGAGCAGCAGCTCCCTGACCCAACTCCGAGTTCACTAGCCGAGAGGCTAAGGTTTGGGAGGCAAAGTTTAAAGCCACTGAGAAGAATTGCAACAAGAAATCAATTATAAAATCTATGGTCGTTTTACTCAGGTAATACTCAAATATTCATCTGCCTAACTCCTTTGTTGTTTTATTATTACTTCGTTTCTGATTGTTGCGTCATTGTTTCTTATTTAGGGATGTCCCATCCACGCTTGGTGCCAACAGATCTCTTGAGAGAGTACCGGCTAAGGGAAAAGAGGAGTCAATCCATCCAAATCATGGAGTTCGAACTCTTGAAGGTTGTGGTGAACTGGATGCTCAAGCGAAGAAGAAGGCCATGTTTGGCTCTCTAATAAGAAAGATTCTCCTCTTCCTTAATGTCCCTAATGGTCTGAGGTAATCTTAATTACCTCTCTAAAGTGTCCCTAATACTCTAATAGCATCGAGGTAATCTTAATTACCTCTCTAAAGTGTCCCTAATGCCAAATGAAAACAAATGCCTCATCTAAGCATCGAGGTAATCTTAATTACCTCTCTAAAGTGTCCCTAATGCTCTAGTAGCAACAAGGTAATCTTAATTACCTCTTTAATGTCCCTGATGACCGAACTATAAACAAATGCCTCATCTAACCATCGAGGTAATCTTAATTACCTCTCTTAAGTGTCCCTAATGCTCTAATAGCATCGAGCTAATCTTAATTACCTCTCTCAAGTGTCCCTAATGCTCAAATAGCATCGAGGTAATCTTAATTACCTCTCTAAAGTGTCCCTAATGCTCAAATAGCGTCGAGGTAATCTTAATTACCTCTCTAATGTGTCCCTAATGCTCTAATAGCATCGAGGTAATCTTAATTACCTCTCTAAAGTTCCCCTAATGCTCTAATAGCATCAAGGTAATCCTAATTACCTCTCTAAAGTGTCCCTAGTGCCATTATGGAAATGAGCTTGTGGTATCCTAATCACTAAGCTACACAAATGCCTCGTCATACCGTCAAGGTAAGCTTAATTACCTTGAAATGTCCCTGTTGCCAACATAGAAATGAGCTTGTCCTAGTCACCGTAGAATGAGGTAATCTTAATTACCTTTCTGAAAGTCCCTTATGACAGATCACAAATGAGCTTGTCCTAGTCACATGATAATGAGGTAATCTTAATTACCTCTTTGAAACGTCCCGTTCCTGATGTCAAACTGCAAATGAGATTCCAAAATGAAGTTGCGAATGAGGTTGTCCCACCTCTTTTGGCTGCTTAGGTTTCTAGTCACCTGAGTTAAGCACACAAATGGCTCTGGAATTGCTTGAGATCCTAGTCACTTAAGCTAAATGAAAAGCTAGAAAACATCCCTGATGCTTGAGAACCTAGTTACTCAAGAGAGATAAAACAGCGCATGAGCTTGTCCCTAGTCACCGAGCTATAACAAATGCCTCAGTCCTAGTATCAAGGTAATTTTAATTACCTCTCTGAACTGTCCCTAGCGCAAGAATGCAAATGAGCTTCTCCCGGTTGGATAACTCAGTTTACAAGTCACAGAGATATGCTAATGTCTTGTCAGATATGAGGTAATCTTAATTACCTCTTTAATGTCTCATCAAAACATTAAGGTAATTTTAATTACCTCTTTCTAGTTAGTCTCTTGGACTATTACTCGGTTCTAAGTGTATGGTAAGAGATGAGGTAAGTATGACATAAGCTTCAATACCAGTTTCATGAATCTCTTCAAGTTTATTTTTCCTTCTACAATTTCAGGTATATGAATTTATAATTTGCTCGATCGATGATGCTTTATTGCAAGATCAAGTCTAGAGATACATTCGTCTCTAAAGCTTAATTTGTTGTCTTTCTTTTTAATGCAGGTACCGAGTAGTAAACAAAGATACTGATGTTTCCTCCGGTTTACAAAGATCTGCACAAGAATTTGAGGTTATTTTATTTCCAATCCTTTTATGAGTTTCAGGTTATCTTCATTTCAACTCTTTTAAATATGCATATTGCTTTTGTTTTTAGTTCCTCTAGTTCTAAAAAGAGCTATTTACAGAAGTTTGATATCCTTGCTTCTTGAGTTTATGTAAAATTCCTTTGATTTTAATTTGTCGATTTCTGGCTTAAGATATTGGTTTTTTTTCTTGCGTATATCTCTATGTTGAACTTGTTATCTCTTTGCCTTTTTAGTTTAAATCATGCTATGGAACATCATTTGCTATCACTTTCTCACATACTTACATGAGAGAAGTTTTACTTTTAATGTGTTTTTGTCATATTAGTAATGAGCTGATCTCCACATGATTTCCCTTAGTTTTGTCATCTGTTCTTCAGTATGTGCATGTTAGTTAGTTTATTAGTATTGTTCTTTTTTGGTGATATTCTAGAAGTTATTTTTGTTACTTTAATCCTTCTCTGTTTTGTATGTTTGTGCTCACATAATAGATTTGATTGCTAAACTTAAGGCTTACTTTTTTAAATCTTTTGGCATTTGGTCTTAATTATGTTTCATGCTAGTTTTTTTTAGTTTCACTCTTTCTTGGTGTGCTATTCTTGTTATGGTATTTTCCTTGCTATTTGCTAGACTAATAGCTTTGTTCACTTTTGTGTTCAAGTTTTATGTTACAATTAGTCATGCCTCGTTATTTTTCTTGTGCGAAATCTTATCTCATTATTTTCATCACAAGTTTGTGATAAAATTACTTGTTTGATTCTCTTATTCATATTAGTCGTGTGGGTTATCCTTTTGCATCATAAGGTTTAATAAATTCATCTTGCTCACCTTTTTGGTATTTAGTTTGCATCTCTTGTTCCGATTGATCATGTAGCGTATCATTTGCATCATGTATTTTTGAAATCATCTTGTTTGGTACAGTATTTATTTCTTTGATTGAAAATTCATTCCTTATTGTTGTCATCTTGTTATGGCTCTTTGTGTCATTGGTTGTTTGCGGTTTCTCATTAAAACCATCTTGTTTGATATTTGCTTCTTTATTTGCAAATTTACTCCTTATTGTTATCATCTTGTTATGGCTCTTTGTGTCATTGGTTGTTTGCGGTTTCTCATTAAAATCATCTTTTTGATATTTGCTTCTTTTTTGCAAATTCACTCCTTGTTGGCTCTTTGTGTCATTGGTTGTTTGCGGTTTCTCATTGAAATCATCTTGTTTGGTATTTGCTTATTTTTTGCAAATTCATTCCTTATAGTTGTCATCTTTTTATGGCTCTTTGTGTCTTTCGTTGTTTGTGGTTTCTCATTGAAGTCTTGTTTGGTATTTGCCTCTTCGATTGCAAATTCATTCCTTGTTTTGTCATCTTAGTATAACTCTTTGTGTCCTTGGTTGTTTGCGGTTTTCCATTGAAATCATCTTGTTTGGTATTTGCTTCTTTGTTTACAAATTCATTCCTTGTTGTTGTCATCTTGTCAGATTAGTGTATATTTTCAATAATAAGTTTTTATAAAATTTATCTTACTCATCTTGGTTATATTTTTTATTAATCATGTAGTTTATCATTTGCATCATGTGTCATTGAAATCATCTTGTTCGTCTTGCTTCTCTGTTTGCAAATTCATTCCCTATTATTGTCATCTTGTTTTGGGTTTTGTGTCTTTACTTGTTTGGAGTTACTCATTGTTGTAGAAGTTAGTTTGTGTTCGTGTTATTTTGATATGCCGAAAACCAAAGTAACTAAACTTAGCAGAAATATACAAATTTTAATTCAAAATCAAAGTTTTTTTCGGAAGTGAACCTGTCTAAAATTATTTCCAAGCAAACTTACTGCGTAAATCAAGAGATCATTTGACCAAAAAAATCTATTACGACATGTTGATCTCTAATAACCACATTTCTCTCTAGGACCATTACAATACATAACTTGATACCATAGATTGCGTTTTGGAGTTCTTCTCATGATTCGAAATCAATTTCCAAACACGCTATTTTCTTAGAATTCTCTTATTTTTAACACTCTTTAAAACATCTTTTGATGACCATCAAATCATCATCGCTTATAGATTTTAGTGCAGGTTGCGCTTCTTCTGCAAATGGTGACCATCTTGAGACTACCATGGGAATGTTAAGAGTGTTCGAAATCCGCTGTGCTGCATATTCTCATTCCTCAAGTCTTGTAAATAGTAATATTTCTCTCCTGAAAATAAGTGCAGCCGCTCAATTTAGAAATCTATCTTCAATCCTTGCTCTAAAGGGAAATAGACAATTATACTTCACCTGAAAATTTCACCCGAGACTAAAATGCCGTACTATCAAGCACCTCTCAAGCTGCACATGTGTATATAATATGCTATTAACCATAGAACTGTCGGGCAAAAAATCAATGTCTCAGCTTATCCATGCTCGTCTTTTGTATGTCTTTGTTGGTATGACTCTATAAATTGTCTGCCAGGTGATTAATCTACAGTACAGCTCAAGCTGTTAGTTCGTATAATTTCTTCTCATGTTCTGTATTATGTGTTATTAACAGGTATTTACAGGGTTACGTATTCAAGGAAGCTGGATTGATGAGTGTACACAGACCAGAACAGCAAAGTGTACACAGAAGTCATTTTGCTCTAAATCAGGTCTTAAAAACAAAATATGGACTGTTTCTTTCTGAGCCTCCAGTTAGTTTACATACGAGGACGAATTTAAGATGACAGAGTTTTGGAAAATATATTGATGAAGTCGATAAGCTTAGGGAAACCAGGAGAGGCGTGATTGAGTTCCAAATCTTTGTTGTATCGGAAGCCTATACAAGGCTTCTGAATATCTCGTCTCAAAGCTAAGAAGCTATGAGATGCTTCACAAGCGTTGCGGTCCAGACACAAAAGCTTACAAGGAAGCAACAGAGAATCTTGTTCGTGATGAGCAAACCTGTTGGTGAATAGTAAAGATAACGAGCCTTGGTGAAAATGTAAGAGATATTTGTTATAATCTTTGGGTGAAAATGTAAGAGATATTTGTTATAATCTTTGGATTTGAGTGTGTCAAGTGAATAATTTTTCAACTGGTCGGAGGGGTAACTAATGCAATTCAGTTAAAGGCTTAGAATTTACACTGACTTGCTGATGTGGTATGAACCATTATGAAACAATTATATGAATGCTGATGATTTATATTAATACTGAAAACCAAAATCTTATATTTTAAATTTGAGAGTAGAGCGATTTGTTGTTTTTATTATATATTTATGCCATTTACACATTTTAAAAAGAGGTAACTTATATTACCTCATATTTTGTCACTTTCTTTTTCTTCATCATATATATATCGAAGTCCTCTTTTTTTCTTCATATATATCGAAGCTTCTTCATTCCTCTTTTCTTCTCTCGTCTCCGTCCCTCTGTTCAACACCTCTCTCTTCTGTCTTCCTCCTTTATCCTCGTTTACAAATCACACCTCATCAACATTCTTATCTTTCTCATCATCATCTTCTTTCTTCCCCCACGTCATCATCGTTCTATCTCATATTATGATATCATGTCATCATCAAAGTCTTCTGCCTCTCCCCTACGTCATCCATCAAACGTCCAACCGCCGCGTTCATCATCAAAGCCCTTTTCCTCTCTCACGAGTCACGTCTTTACTTCTTGGTCACCAGGTACCATCGAACCCATGGCATGTGTTTAATTTTTAAGGGAAACACAACCACTTGAACCGGGTTCGACGGTGACTACATCTCCAATTTAATTACACTTAAAGACAACTAGAATATAACCGACTGTTCCGGTTTAGACGGTTTAACCCTAAAACTCGTCGAAACCTTTTTCTTTCATGTGGGATTTGGTTTACTTCCGGTTTATTGCGGTCTGTGTAACCATTGATTCTTTAAAATCAAGAAACTAATGATAAAAGTTTTGTGCGCTTTATCCAAAAAAAAAAAAACCTCCATCATCTCCATGTAATTCGTTTCTAGTATCGAATCCTCCGTTTCTACCTTCTCTAATTCCAGAAACTCCTTCAGACGAGGCAGAGAACGCTTACTATTGCTTCTGCGTTCCTTTACGCTCTCTTGACAGAGAGAATCATTCTTGTTGACAACCGCAAAGATGTTAGTGATATTTTATGCGAGCCGTTTCCAGGTACTTCATTGTTGCTTCCTCTTGACTTTCCATTAATGATTATACTTATCGGTACAACAAGGATTATTCTCGTTATTGTTACAGAACAATGTTAAACAATCATGCCATCAACTCGTTATCTTTTTCATCCGACGAATCAAGTTTGGGGTATGATCACTAGGTACTACTATGCTCACTTACCCAAAGCAGACTAGAGACTCGGGATGCAAATAAGGGTTTTCAGAAAAGACGGTGGATATTTCCAACACGTCATGGACCAGATCTTAGGTTGTACACAAAGAGAGAAACTGTTGCCTGAATTGGCTACACAAGAAGAATCACAAGTCAATATATCAAACACCCCAAAACTTAAAGCTGTTCTTGTCACATATCTGTATCCAAAACTTAAAGAACATGTATTGGGAGCGACCAAGTTCGAAAAGATATTATTATTGAAGTTAATCAGCCAAGTAGAGAAAGAGTTCACAACAAACAGACAAGAAGCTTGACGACCAAGAGGCTCTTGCTGAGATTTATCTTCTGAGTTTAACCGATAACCTTGTCACAAGCACAAGGTCAACATTTGGATATGTTGCTTATAGTGTTGGAGGGTTTGAAGCCAAGGCTGCTTTATCAGCCAACTGGTCAAGTAACTCCTAATCTGCCGTGTTTTCGATCCAAGTCAATGGACCCTTTTATACCGTATTCCTCCTTCTCATGGATGTGACTGGGGAAAAAACTCAGGGACGATTTTTCCTTTTGTTAAACATTGTGATGATCTTATGTATGACGGGCTCAAACTACATGCTGAATTATAGATTTTGTTTATCTCAGTTTATTTCTCGTTTTTTTCTTTCGTTCATTATCAAAATCATCTCTAAATGTTCAGTTTTTAAATTAAATGCAAAAAGAAAAAGAAAAAGAAAAATCATGTTTGTATGCGCAGTAATGGAAGATTGAATACTGTATTAATATGTTAATGCATAGAAACATATAGTTTTTTTGCTAAATGCATAGAAACATATAGTTGTTAAAAACGTAAGCAAGGTTCCTTTGGTTATCTAAATAACTAATAAACGGCATATTACACTTGTATCATTCAAAAACATTTATTTGTTATTGAGGTTTTCTAGAGATTACTTTATGTACAGAGAACACAACTTTTTCTTTTTGAAAATCTTCTGTTTCAAAGCTTTTGAATTCTAGGCCAGGTTATTGATAGTCTGGTTGCAGTGATTTAAAAACCAAACCAGACATTAAACTGGATGTATATTTGGGTCATGGTTCAATTTAGTCATATGGGTTGGACTGGGTTTTCTATCAATATATATATTTAAAAGTAAATATATATAAAAGATAACTTAGTTAAATCTTAAGTTTTAGATTGCACCTCATCTTATAACGTAATTATGGGACGTCCATGGATTCAAAATATGGGACGTCAACTTTCCACCAAATAATCAAATTCCCCTGGGTGTTAGAGAAAATAAAGAAAGACATGAGTATTCACGGTCATATTATCAAAACTATGGAAAAATCCATTATATAAATATTGACAATGGTATCAAGTAAAAGCACATTACAGATATTTTGGTAGTGGTTTGAAAATTGGATAACGACTTCAACATAAATAGTGTTTGCAAAATTTAAACAACGGCTTACAAATACAATTGCACAACTGTAGCAATGACTTTACGAAGGCCGGTGTAGAATTTCTATTAACGGCTTTACAAATGAAACCCTGACATGACTTGTCCACTTACTAAGAGCATAGTGGATGGCATAGCAGGTGGTGGTGTGGTTTAGCCCTGACAAGCCTTGACCACTTATTAAGAGCATGTTTATTCTAAAAATTCTAAAAAAATTATTAAACCCTCTAATGAAATTCTAAAAAGGGAAAATTATTAATATTTTAATTATATATTTAAATTTTAATTATTTATAACTCAGTAAAAAAATGACATATATAAAGTTTAGGTTCTTGAAGTTTCTCAAAATTTCTTCAGCTATAAACTTTCACTCTCTTTCTTAATTTTTTTTTACTTTTTTTTTATTTGAAAATGAAGAAGTCTTATAAGAATCCACTGATTTTTATGCTCTAAAAGCATTTATATTGGCGTTTTTTGAAATGGGTTATCAACCAGTGGCGGACCCAGTAAAAGAGTTATGGGGTCACTTGACTAAATTGACCCTCTAAAACCAGAGTTCAAACCCCCTTTGACCCCTAAAATAGATATTTTTTTTGTTGATTAATATTTTGACCCCAGATAATTCAATTTCTGAGACCATCACTATTCTCAACACTAAAACATTATTATTATAAAAAAAGGTGAGAGAATATAACCAGTCTCTCATTTGAGAAATGAGAGATTCACAAAAAAAAAAGTGAGAATCTCAAACAATATGTGTTGTTTTATGATTAGATCATTCTTAAAAAAAATTAGTAAAATAATAAAATTTTCTTTTTTAAAGAAATTTTCCGAGTCTCTAACTATTGCAGATGGTCCAAAATGATTATTATACTATGTAGGAGTGAATAAAAGGTCATCCTCGTTCTTCGGTGTACTAAAATTATCTTTTACTTTTAGATGGTAATCATATTCTCCTATTTTGTAAGATAAATGGATCTCACCAGCAAAAGATGTGACATGTCTATTTTTATGTGTGAGCATGTTATTTGTTGATACAAAATCATCACTAAAAAGAAATAAATATATTTTCTATTTTTTTTTTCATTTTTCAATTTTAATTTAGCATATACGTTTAAGAATAATCTAAATTTAGGAATATGTATATATTTTTAAAGGTTTCATTTTTTTATTTATTTTACATCAATCCAATAAAGTTTACTTCCTAATTATTTTTTGGATTATATATGGCATTTTAATTTTTTTTTTTTTGTGTTTGTTAAATTTCGTAAATTTTCTTTTTAGGATATATATATAACCTGAAGATGGTATAGAACAAAGAAAATGTATCCATTTAACAAATTACTACAATTAACTATTCATTTTGACCAAAACATATAGAACTTTATCTATTAGAAATCCAAAAATTAGATGCACTTCACCTTAACTTAGCTTTCCATATAAAAAGGTTGACTGATTGACCACAAAAATACAACTTTTCTAACATATACATATGGATTGAATCATAAAGGCCATAACTTATCAAATTTAATTTTTTTTTTTATATACAGTCTCATATTTATCACAAAGGTTCCATAAGAATGAAGAACTATTTTACCATCCTCATTATCTTTTCTATCATCGCTATATTTTCTGGTAAGTTTTTATTTATATTAATCTAATTTGGTTAATTTTTATAGTCTAAAACGTGGATGGATGTAATAATTTAATTATTTTATTTTATTATAGTAGATAGAACTTCTTCAAATATTGGAACGGCGGCTAGTCAGAGTATCTTGCAGCAAGAATCCATCTCGCACGGAGTCCACCAAGAGGCTTCTATAAATGTTGTAAATCCACAAAAACATCCATGTCCAACTGGATGTGAGTGGACATGCGGCTTACAAATTCCAACAGGCTGTGAATGTATATGTTAAATTTTACTATTACATGTTTAATATCCATCATAATTAATATATTTGAAATTTTGGTATAATCAAAATAAAACTAAAAATTAAAAATCTGATTATTATAAGATCGTAAATTTATATCTTGTAAACAAAAGTAGAAAAAGGTATGAGATTATGAATTTATATCTCGTAAGAACACCAATCACAATTATGGTTTTTGTCTCGGTAAAACTATACAATTTGGTAAAATTTATGATTGTATGATATAGTAAATATTTAATACAAATAACAAATTTAAAAGGCAAAATTGCTCAACTAGTTCTTCATATATTCAAAATTGACATATTCATTTTTAATTATCGTGTATGTAGGTTAAATCTTCAAGTTGATGTTAACTTCGTAAATTGTACGATTTGGTACAATTTATGATTGCATGATGTTGCAAATATTTAATACAAATAACAAATTTAAAAGAAAAAATTTCTCAACTAGTTATTCATATATTCGAAATTGACATATTCATTTCCAATTATCGTGTATGCAGGTTAAATCTTCATGTTGATGTTAACTTCGTAAATTTTAGCATGATGAAAATCAATGTTAACTAAAAAAATTTGGTGATGTTAGCATTAACATTTTTTTAGTCCAATTTTGTGAAGTCAACACAAACTTAACGAATTTATTTTTCAATTTAAAACTTATAGAATTAATCTGCAAATTTGGAGAGTTAAATGATCATTTCTAATGATATGCTTTTTCAACAAATTATTATGTTTTATTTATAAAAAATTTAAAATTTTATTATGTTACACTTAAAAAAATGATTATTTAATTTCTCAAATATTTGAGATCTGCATATTTATTCTCAATTATCATGTATATAAACAAGTTGGTAAACCCAAAGATTCATATATAGAATATGTCGGATGTTAAAGCCAAATACTTATGGATGTTCTTTCACACAAAAATGAGAAATATAAAGCTAAATCGGTATACAAAATTGAACAACTGCATCAGGATTTCAAAATTTAGTGGTTATCATGACTCACATGTTAAACTCCCTTTCACTTTCTTATGAAAAATTAATCGTTTACCAAACAATAAACATTTTTAATTGACAAATTATTTCAGGTTATATATCGGTTACTATGAATCTCAGGTCACAAGGGATAAAATATAATACACAGTATACACAATGTAGAGTAAAAAATCAATTAAAAATACTATTTTAAAATTTTATCCAGTGGTTCAAAATTAAACTCTTTCTAAAATTTCTTTTAATATAAGAAACTTTTTTTTCCATGTCCTTGGTTTTCTCAATTCTTTAGAGACTTTCTAAGGATTCAAATAATTATTATTCATGGATAATATGATATTTTTGGAAAAATCAGAATGACAGAATTTTTCAAACATTGTAACCAAAACTCCCAAAAAATCTTTACTATTACAGAAAAAAAGAAGATTACAGGAATAAGCCCAATTATCAGATGACAGGATAGTCAAAAAAGAACAATTTACTGTTGGCTAATAGTAAATGATGGTTTGTGGTGTTTTGCAGATGAATCTTGGAAATATTCGGATATCTTTTCTAGAGAATGATTGGTTTTACAGTGAGGGACAGACATTAATGATGTTGGAAACTCATAATATACATTGTAGTATCTCACCCTTCCATGCAGAATTTGAAGCTCTTATATGAGTCAGAAAGTGTATGAATACTTTATAATATCATCACCTAATTTTTACAAAAAATTGTTCTGATATGGTAAAGATGATGTTAGAATATATTGTATATATCTCCTTTTTTCTTATTTCAGATTTACCTTGATATGCACTCCTCTCTCTCACATGTATATATACAATTGTAAAACCCTTTGTGAATCAATAAGAGAATATACAATCTTACATGGTAATAGAGCCTATCAATCTCTAAAACCTAATTTTTCTTTTACTCTTGTGCTGCTCTAATCTCCACAACAAAAACTCTTCCTTCTCTATGTCAATCACAACATCATCCTCTGCTGAAACCACACTGGTTTTCAACACCATGGATCCCAAAACCCCATTGATATCTGTCAACATGGGGGGTATCGCAAAAATCACCTCCAACAATTACATAACGTGGTGCGTACAAATACGTGCTCTTCTTGAAGCACACGAACTTCACTTTTTTCTCAATGATACAGAAAACACACTATCAACCATTGTTATCGTTGCAGAAACAGAACAAGAAAATCCCTTGTTTCCTCCATGGAAAAGACAGGACCGTGTGCTTTAAAGTGCCATCCTCGGCACCTTGTCCTCCGGTCTACAACCGATCGTAGCTCGTGCCACCACCACCAAAGAAATCTGGACCATTCTTACAGGTACATATGGCAAACCCTCCTGCGGGAACATCAAAAAATTAAACAACAACTCAAGAGCTCTACCAAAGGCACTCAATCTGTTGATGAATACATGACTGACATCATCAAAAAGACCGATCAACTCGCTCTTCTAGGTGCACGGACTGAGCATGAAGACCTTCTAGATACTATAACAGAAGGTCTCGGAGATGACTACCGCACCATCATTGAGATGGTCAATGGCCTAGACACTCCAATCACGATTGACGAACTCCATGAAAAGCTCATCAACAGGGAACTCGCCCTCTACTCAAGTGATTCCTCCTCTGTCTCTACTCTTCCAGCCACAGATAATACGGCTCACTACAACCAGTGGCAACCAAGACAGGCAGCATACCATTCCCAATAGAATACTTGTGGAAACTACCGTGGCGGTGGCAACTTTTGCGGTAGTCATGGATATCAATGGAAGTGCCACCTATGTGGCGTCCATGGTCATAGCGCCCGACGATGTACACAATTCTCAGCAGCTCCAGTTCCGCAACCCCCACCTCACCAGCAAGTTTCTGCTGCCGGGTACTCATATCTTACACCACCACATGAGCCACCAACTGATGTAGTAACCGATAAGAGTTGCAGAATCGATAGTTTAGTGTGAGGATTCTCAAACGATTCACACGAACTTGTGCTCGTTGAGACCTAGTCTAGCCTAGAACAAGATTTTAAGAAAACCAAAGCTTTTTCAATACTTGTGGAAGGAACTTCGGAAATGGAAGGATTTTTTCAACATCTCTTCACTATCAAAGTTATTCCACGTGTAAAAACTCAAAGGCGAACAAATTGATACGCAATGCTAAGGATTTTCTTCAATAATGATTTTTTTTTTTGATTATTTACTATCGGATTGATTAACTGAACCATACAAGATACTTTTGTTTTAAAAATAAAAACAAAAATTAAGTCTCCTTGTTGATGTCGATTTCATAAATTGAAGCATGATAAAATTCAAAGTTTTTTTTTTTTTTGACAAACAAATTCAAAGTTAACCAAAAAAACAGACACATTAGCTTTTACTGAGTTCAATGTTACAAAGTCAACACAAAATTTGAAAATAATTTGCCAATTGGAAAATAGGAGAGTTATATGATAATTTCCAAAATATAGTATGATTTTTTTAACAAATTACTAGAATTTATTTATAACAAATTTAAAATTTAATATGTCACACTAAAAGGAAAAATGCTCGTAATTTTTTAAGTATTTGAAATTGCCATATTTATTCTCAAACTAATGTTTATGCAGATTAAATATCCAATTTCATATTGAATTCATAAATTTAAGCCTGATAAATGTCAATGTTAAATTGTTAACCAAGAAAACAGAGA
Organism: Sisymbrium altissimum; assembly: GCA_900406495.1. Classification (NCBI taxonomy): domain Eukaryota; kingdom Viridiplantae; phylum Streptophyta; class Magnoliopsida; order Brassicales; family Brassicaceae; genus Sisymbrium; species Sisymbrium altissimum. The sequence goes on from OVBI01001668.1 coordinate 27,724, forward strand.
CATTAGCGTTCAATTTTTCTAATCCAATTTTTCGAAGTCAGCGCAAACTTGAAGAATTAATTTCTCAAAAAAATTTCAGAATTAATTTACTAATGTTTCAATATTAATCCGAAAAATTAAAAAAAATACATTTCAACAGAAAAAATTACAATATATAAAATTCCAAAGTTTTACTTAACATGCGATAGGATATCTGAAAAGAAAATGCTGGACAGCAGAAATTCATGGAGAATCATAAATTGTTCCATTCAAGTAATTGACATAAGAAATCATATAGATAAGTTATAGAACTCAAATGACTTACCATAGAATCGCCATTTGCTTATCGCTAGTATATAAATGAGAACAAGTTGATATGTTGACTAAGATTTGTAACCCAACTTTTGCAGGTTAATAATTTAACTATCTTAAGTTAGTTTAGGCAATAAATATGTTAAAACTCTTGTGAATTTATCGATATAGAATCTAAATGGAAAGGGAAATGATATTCAAGAAGAATAAGAAAATAACAAAGACTTTCAAATAAGAAATATATTCTTAATCCCACCACCAAATGTACTCAATTCATGAATCCCTTTTGAAATAACCTTAAGAAGCCAAGATCTTGACATTAATTTGTGATTCAGTTCATCAATTAGTGTATGTGATCAAATTTTAGAGTTGAAAGAATACAAGACAAGTTTATCAGAGATCAAAAGTTTGAGCTCTGAAACATACCACACTTTGTCAATCAATTCTAAATCTAAGATGAGCTCTAAAACAAGTCATGCATGGTTGATCAATTTGAAATTCTAAACCGGCCTTTGAATCAAACGAAGCTTGGCCAAGCAACGAAAAAATCTAAGAGGATCTTTGAATTGGGCCACCTTTGGCCAATCAACTCAGAAATCTAAGAAAATCTTTAAGTTAGACCACACTTGGCCGATTAACTCGAAATCTAAGTCAAGCTTTAAATTGGACCACACTTGGCCGATCAACTCGTAAATCTAAGATGAGCTTTGAATCGGACCTTATTTGGCCAACCAACTCACAAGTGATGAGCTTTAAATCAGACCATACTTGGCCGATCAACTCATTGGTCTACAACAAACTCATTCAATCTGAATTCTCACACTATGATGAAAGAAAGAAGTAGACATGACTTAGGATTCTCAGTCTTATCCTCACACTACGATGAAAGTGTAGGACCACTAAAACCAATTGAGGAATTGCGATAACAAAATTGACATAAACGATAATTGCATAAACGATAATTACATAAACGATATTAAACGAAATATGTAAAGGAAAGCGATAATTAAACGAAATCGCGAGGCGAGATATGATATCTTTTTTCTTAACTCAAATAAATCGCCCGTTAGTGTGACGGTACTGTACGATTTTTGAGTCCCATGATACAACACAGCGGAGACCGATTCACAACACTCGAACTCGGAATCTACGAACTTATTATTACTACGATGTATTCTCGGAAATACTTACGATAAAAGACAGAAAGACTTTAGAGAGAGAGGAGGATTATTTGTCGTGAATTGGTGAAGAAACTGTGAGGAAGAGAGGCTCTATTTATAGTTGAAGAGGTGAGAGTTGCACTCCGCTAAAGGAGCTGCACGTGCGCACGTGGCGTCTGTTTCGGGAGGTTGAGCTGTTGAGTAAATCTCTCCCCGAGACTCGGTCTCTTGACTTGTTCAAACTGTTATCCGTGCAAAGAGAGAGATTGCTTGTTGTTTTTCAAGGGAATGAACCAAAACTGTAATACGAATTTGGCCCAAAAAGAATATATCTTGTTGTGGGCTTTCCCCAGAGCTCAGGCTCAGGCCCAGCCCAGCCGAGCCGGCCGGTGGCGGCAGCGCACGCGTGGGTGCACCTTTCCTCTCTCTTGCATCTTTTAAACTTCGAAATGAGGGTTTCTATATATATATACACTCCAAATTTCTCCCCCATTTCCGATGTGGGACAAAACACACTCTCCTCATTTAATTTTTAAGGCTTTCATTTAAGTCCATTTCTCTTCACTTTCATCAATTTCTGTTTGGGCCTAGAGGTCCAATAAAATTGACCCAACAGAAAAGAGACATGGTGTGCCCATTTGATCATTCCCTCATACTACGGTAAAAATAAAAGTGATAGAGGCCATCAAATTAAATTTTTCATGCCATGGGATAAAGAATGAAAACTTTATATTAGGATATTATGTCTTATATCGAAAGGATATTAAATCATATATAAGAAATATGAGTCAGTTTACTGATTCTCAATTGGTTTTAAGTTGGAAGTTTATAAAACTTGACATTTTGAAGATTTCAACTAAATCACTTGCTGATACTACAGTGAGAGGGAAAATGATAAGTAACACTACACTTAAATCGTCTACAGCAAAAATAACCAGAGCATCTGTTGTATATATGGCAGATGAAGACAGTTTAGATATATATATATATATATATATATA
>OVBI01001669.1:0-30157 GCA_900406495.1 Sisymbrium altissimum
TCAAAAACGAAATGAAATCTTTTGAGAAATTTTGAGAGGAGATGAAATCGTCGAATGAAATGAATGAGTGAAAGATGAGTGTATTTATAGATTGAAAATTACTGTTCATAGCCGTTTGAAAAATTGCTATTTTTTCTTTGTGACCGTTGGTGAAAAATGATATTAAATATAATTAAAATCAATAAAAATTTAATTTCAATAAACAATCAATTAAACTTACTAATTTTCAGACGTAAACTTTATATAGGTAGCTGAGCCTCTATTTATAATAATTAACAGTAAATAAATAATTATGGTGTATTTAGCAGTCATGATATAATGTCAGTAAATTGTTAACGAGGCGTCAAACCGCCCACGGTAATATAATGGTGCATTACACAGCCATTACTAAATAATAGCTTATAACGAGGCGATTAACCGCCTACGATAATATAATGGTGCATTACACAACCATTACTTAAATAATAAATTATTATATAGACGGATATCCGATCATTATATAAAATAGTAAATTATTATATATATAGGCGGATATCCCGGCTATTATAACAAAGTAAATATTACATATATATTTAGCCGTATTATAGAGTGATCGTACTGATAACGTGTTATAATAATAATAATAATTTATTATATCGATAAATATAAATAAAGAAAAAAATATTATACCTGCAGAATTTTAGGATACTGAAATATAAAAGAGGAGAGATAAGAGAAAATTCTTTCACTCAAGGTTGCGTAGTTTGATATAAAAAAATGTGTGTTTTACAATCGAATAATTTCGTTTTTTATATAAAAATAAAAAGCAAGAATTACTGTATGTGGATAACAACTGTGAGCTACAAACGATTTTACACGTTTATATTTCAGTTGATATTTTCTTCTTCATTTATTTGACTTTTATAACAAATAGAATATATAAAATCATGTGCGCCGCGTTGACGTGATCTTCCAGTTGGTTAATCTCTTATTATTATATTGGTTGGCATATTTGAATATATATATTTATCTTGCTTAGTTGACTGATTATTATATTGGTTGGCATATTTGAATATATATATATATATAATCACTAATACATATATGTGATGCAAAGACATGGTATTTTCTTCTTCTTTTGCAATCTCCCTGCTTATATATTGGTCCTGAGAAAATTCTCTCTAGAGTTTCTTGTAACATTTTCATCAAAAAACTATAGTCCACAAGAAAACTTCATGGGTTTCCACACAAAATCTCCGGACCAAATAACACAAGGTATGTGCATTCATGACACAATGATAATTAATTTTTTTATTAAGTCATATATATAAATTAACTGCCTATGCATTTTCCATTTTTGTTGCTTTAGAAGGAGAAGAAACTAGTATTAGAGTTGAGAACCAACCAAGAGCAACGACATCAAATTCAACAGCTCTTGATCGGTCACAAATTCTTAAGAAACGAAACTGGTGGATTTGGATCTTTTTCTGTTCGGGTTTGGTCCTAACAGGACGAGTTTTATCCACACTTCTTCTAAACTTCTACTTCGTCCAAACAGGACGAGATGTTTGTGACGACCCAAAACAGTTTAAAGGCACATGGCTTCAATCTATGGTCCAAAACGCTGCGTTTCCATTTACAGCCTTCTTTCTCATCTTATGGCGTTCTTTATCTTCCAACCATAGAGAATTTCTCTTTTCTTCTTCTCCTTCTTATTCTTCTTCTTCTTTTTCATTTGGCAAACATTTTCTTCTTTATATCTCTCTTGGCGTCCTCTTTGCTGCTTATAGCCAACTTTATGCAATTGGAAGAACACACTGTGTGTTCTTCTTTTGGATCTTTACAACACAATTGATTTTCACTTCCATGTTTACAGCAGTTATCAACAAACACAAATTCAACCGTTGGATCATATTATCGATCGTACTTTCTGGAGTTGCCACAGGCATTACATCTTCAGATGATGCCTATTATCCCTGCGAAGGTGAAGGCTATAAAATGAGCTACGGTGCGTGGTGTGGCTTATTTGGCACGGTAGCCTTCTCTTTATCTCTATGTATCATTCAATTAGGGTTCGAAAAGGTCATACCTACCACAAAGAGTAGAGTCTCCGCGGTGATGCTGATGCAAACCAACGCTTCAGTGATTGCAACGTTGATATGTTTGGTTGGATTATTCGTAAGCGGCGAATTCAAGGATCTCAAGGAAGACTATGAGACGTTTACGAAGGGGAAGCCATTGTACGTTTTGAGTCTAATCGGATTATCACTTGCATGGCAAGTAATGTCCATAGGGCTTGTGGGTCTTGTGTGTTTGGCTTCTTCTCTTTTTTCTAACGTCGTCAGCTTCTGCGCGTCACCTTTAGCGAACATTCTTGTTGTGGTGGCGTTTCAGTTTATGGATGATGGCATTGACTGGTTTAAGGGAGGAGCTTTGTTGGCTGGGATTCTTGGGTTTGCATCTTATGTATATTCCTTATACAAGTCTGTTAAGAAAAGGGAAATAGCAAACCAAAGTGAAACAGTGATAGTCTGATACTTTTTTTTTTTTTGAAAGCATATAGTCTGATACTTTGATTGATGATATATAATATTGTATATTGTATTGTGTGTATTGTGATGTTATTTTATTTACGTAATTAATAATATTGTGCAATAGTCATCGAAGCCGTCTTAGCTCAGTGGTAGAGCGCGTGACTTTTAATCCCGTGGCCGTGGGTTCGATCCCCACAGACGGCGACATCCCTTTCAAACTTTTTCCATTTTATTTATTTACAGGTGTAACGTTTTGCATATATTTTAATCGAAAATCTTAATTTCAAAATATGTTGTTATGTGATGTAACTATCTTCGACTTGATTCGTACACTTTTAAAATGTTACTACCATTCAGTTTTCCATATTTGCTTAAATATTTTTCTTTCATTTGGGTACAAAGAGGAACCATAAAAAGTAAAGTGAAATTGGTTGAAATATAAAATCTTTTTTTTCATACAAAATTTCTACCAATAATCTCCGCAGGAGCAACCACTCATCTTAAAATGAACTCTCTATCTTCAATACCTAATAATATCTTTATGAAGTTGTGGCAATCTCCTCAATTCTTCATCACTCTTATGGGTTGTCCCAGGAGGTGTGTTTATAAGCCCGAAAGCAATAGCTAACCGTCCACTATGATGCATCAATGCTTTCTCTTTAGCTTATGTGAAACACAGATTTGCACCAGAATCCCTTAACTTTATTAATGAATTCAAAGTGCCTTTTATAGTGGCTTACAAAAAAAAGAACTGACTCAAACGACAAACGAGAAAATAGGAAACAGCTAAAACCACTAACCCAACTTAAGCCACTTGACTCTAACTGAACATTGACTTAGTAAACAACAAACTGAATCAAATGAAACGTAAAGTAGAAGAAACAGAACGACTAGAGATAAACACCAACAAACCCTCCCTTGAACTTAACTCTCTCAGAGATTCAGTTCACCCAACGTGATCACTCCAAATGCTGCTCTGGCCTTCTGAAAAGAGACCAACTTCAATGGCTTTGTCATCATGTCCGCAAGCTGCATCTCCGTGTTGCAGTAGGTGAGTTTGATGATCCCTTCCTTGGTTAAGTCCCTCAGAAAATGATAACGTACCCGTATGTGTTTGGACCTTCCGTGCATGACTGCATTCTTGGACAGCTTGATAGTTGAAGTGTTGTCGCAAAGTATCACCATCTCGTCAGCTTGTTCATGACTGATTTCCTTCAGTATCCTTCTCATCCAAATAGCTTGACACGCACAAGAGACAGCTGCAACATACTCGGCTTCTGTGGTGGAGAGTGTCACTATAGGTTGTTTCCGTGAAGACCATGCCACAGCTCCTCCACTCATCATGAACACGTAGCCCGATGTGCTCTTGCTATCATCTACGTCACCCGCATAATCGCTATCTGTGTATGCCACCAAGTCACTCATCATTCCACGTTTGTACCAAATGCCACACTCCATCGTTCCTTTAAGATATCGCAGGGCTCTTTTTGCTACAGCAAGATGCAATTGAGTTGGAGATGCCATAAAGCGACTGAGTAAACATACCACAAACATCAGATCAGGCCGTGATGCCGTGAGATACATTAGACTTCCCACCATTTGCTTGTACATTGTTGAATCAACCTTCTCACCAGTTTCATCTCGGCCAATCTTCTGACCCGGAACAATTGGATTTCCGACAGGATTGTGATGATGCATTCCAAACCTATCTATTACTTCAGCAGCGTATTTTCTTTGGCAAATAAAAATTCCTTCCTCTGAGTTTTGAATCACCTCTATGCCAAGAAAATACCTCATTTTCCCTAGATCCGTCATGTCAAACTCCCTTTTCATAGAATTTTTAAACTCCTCCAGCAACTCATCATTGTTCCCCGTGAATAGCAAATCATCAACATAAACACTTACAATCAGAATGTTACCTCCAATTCTCTTGATGAACAGAGTCTGTTCGTTTGGACTGTTTGTAAAGCCTTCCTTAATGAAGTAAGCTTCTATGCGACTAAACCAAGCTCTTGGTGCTTGTTTTAGTCCATAGAGAGCTTTGTGTAACTTGTAGACCATCTCTTTCTTTTCTGAGATTTCATATCCTTGGGGTTGTTCCACGTATACATCCTCCTCTAGCTTTCCATGTAAGAATGCAGACTTCACGTCTAATTGATAAACTCCCCATCCTTTGTGTGCAGCTACAGCGAGGATCATTCTCACAGTATCCATTCGAGCTACTGGAGCAAAAACTTCAGTGTAATCTACTCCGTACTTCTGTGCGTACCCTTTCACTAATAGCCTCGCTTTGAATTTATCCACCTCTCCCAACTCATTAAGCTTGGTCTTGTAAATCCATTTAACGCCAATCGCTTTAGTTCCATCTGGTAATGGGGTGAGAGACCACGTCTGATTTCTCTCAATGGAACTCATTTCTGCATCCATCGCCTCTCTCCATTTTTGATGTTTGGCTGCTTCTTCAAAGTTTGTGGGATCTGAGATAACCATGAAAGCAAGATGATCAATGTTTAGAACGTCAACCTTTGCCATATTGATTTCTTCCCCTGCATCTGATAGTTCCTCTCCTGAAGTGTAGTCAGCGGCCCATATTGGTGGTCTTCGAGCTCTGGTTTCTCCAACTTGGGGCTGGGGATGAGCTATTTGGTTTTGAACTTCAACTTCAGCATTTTCAGATCCTGCATCATCTGTTTCTGTATCATCCCCTTCGGCTTCTGCATCATTCTCATTGCCTTCTTCATTCGTATCCCCATCCCACTCGAGCTCGATCTCTTTTTCAATGGAATGATTGTTTTTCCAGTTCCACTTCTTTTCTTCTTCAAATATTACATCTCGGCTGATGTGAATTCTCTTCTCCCGTGGATCATACATCTTGAAAGCTTTGGATTCACTGCTGTAGCCAAGTAGGACGCATTTCACGCTTTTATCATCGAGTTTGGTTCGCTTGACATCTGAGACGTGCACGTGTCCCACGCAGCCAAATATCTTGAAATGCTCTACTGATGGCTTCTTATCACTCCATGCTTCCTCCGGAGTCTTATCTTTCACCGCCACGGTAGGTGACCTATTAAGAAGTTGATTTGCCCATTGTACAGTTTCAGGCCAGAATGATCTTGGTACTTCTTTTTCTTGCAGAACCGTCCTCACCATGTTCATGATGGTTCGATTCTTTCTCTCAGCTACTCCATTTTGTTGAGGAGTGTATGCAGTGGTTAACTGCCTTTTGATTCCGTGCTTACCACAAAACTTCTTGAATTCTCCAGAATTATATTCTCCACCTCTATCCGTTCTTAAACATTTGATGAACATTCCAGTTTGTTTTTCAACAAATGCTTTGAACACCTTGAAATGATGAAGAGCTTCTGATTTCTCTGATGCGAAGTAGATCCATGTTTTCCTAGAGAAATCATCGATGAAACTGATTAGATACCTCTTCTGGCTATTTGACGAGGGAGTGATTGGACCGCACAGGTCTGAATGAATGAGTTGCAGTTTCTCAGTTGCTCTCCATACACTTTGCTTGGGGAAAGATGCTCGATGTTGCTTTCCTTTCACACAAGCTTCGCATGTAGCTTTGACTTGTTGGATCTCTGGCAGGCCCACGACCATCTCCTTTTTGTGCAGAGTCAGCAAGCTGTTGTAGCTTAGGTGGCCATAGCGATGATGCCACAGCTCTGTTTTGTCGGAGACGTCAATCTGCAAACATCTTCCTTCTTCATTCCCACATGTTTCAGCAATCAACACATACATCCTGTTTGTAGACATGACGGACTCAGCTATCTTTCCTCTTGTTGGATGGAAATTACTGCACGTCTTCTGCTCTCCTCCCTTGAATAACACATCCAGCCCTTTCTCTTGCAGCTGCCCAACACTCAGCAGATTGTTCTTTAATTCAGGGACGTAGTACACATCACTTACAGCATAACTTACTCCCTTGAGCACAAATTTTACTACACCCTTTCCAGCAACGTTCAGCTTATGATTGTTTCCAAGCTTCACGTGGTGAGTGAAATTTGTGTTTAGCTCCGAGAATATGCTTTTGTCTCCACACATGTGATTCGAACACCCAGAATCTACGAACCAAGCATCACTCCGTTGTGCTCCATGGAGCTCCACGTAAGCCATCAACAAAACTTCTTCTTTCTCATCGATCTCCGCATAATATGCTTCATTGTTCCACTTTGGGCATTCGTATTGAAAATGTCCCAAGTTGTGGCACTTGTAACACTCAACTGTTGTTTTGTTGAAGGCACGACCTCTTCCTCCTCTTCCTCTGCCTCTACCTCTAAAGGATCCTCTGCCTCTTCCTCGGACATTGACATTGAGAGCCTGCAATTCTTCTTCAATGGCTGTCTTTTTGAATTTTTGTTCATGAACAGACAAAGAACTCTGCAGTTCATCAATGGACATGCTTCCCGTGTCTTTGGACTCCTCTATTGACACCACCACATATGTGAACTTATCAGTTAGAGTTCGAAGAATTTTCTCCACAATCTTCGAATCCGGCATCTCTTCTCCGTTGCTTCTCATCTTGTTGGAGACCCCCATTACTCTTCCAAAGTAATCATCAATTGATTCTTCCATCTTCATTGATAAGACCTCAAATTCTCTTCTCAATGTGTTGAGGAGAGATCGCTTCACTCTCTTATTGCCCCCAAATTTTCTTTTCATCGAATCCCAAATGATCTTGGACGTTCTTCGATCCAAAATCTGCTCAAACACCGTGCGATCGATTGCTTGAAACAGAAAATGTTTCACCTGATGATCTTTCATCTTGAGATCCTCCTGATCTCTTTGTTGCACGGCGGTTACTTCGGCTCCTTCTGCTATCTCAGTGTAACCGTCAGCCACCAGACTCCATAGACCTTTCGCTCGCAAAAGATTCTCCATCAGCTCGCTCCAATGATCATAATGACCATCGAAGTGAGGAATCTTCGTAAGTGTTTTGTCATCACTCATCTTTCTTCTCTCTCTCGCTGGGATCAAATTTATTTTGTTTGCTCTGATACCAAATGTGAAACACAGATTTGCACCAGAATCCCTTAACTTTATTAATGAACTCAAAGTGCCTTTTATAGTGGCTTACAAAAGAAAGAACTGACTCAAACGACAAACGAGAAAATAGGAAACAGCTAAAACCACTAACCCAACTTAAGCCACTTGACTCTAACTGAACATTGACTTAGTAAACAACAAACTGAATCAAATGAAACGTAAAGTAGAAGAAACAGAACGACTAGAGATAAACACCAACAGCTTCTTCATCGATATCATGAAGAACGTACTTCGTCTCTGGTACATAGCCTGCGTGTCTCACTTCTTTTCCTAACGATTTCAGCTTCACTAAAGCCTTGCTTCTAAGTTCTATCTACAATAGCCTTATCCTGCTTATCTTCTCGCACTATGTTTCTAGCTATTGATGGAAAATAAATAGTTCCCAAGAGTATAAGTATTTAAATGTGTATATTAGAGAGTTCAACAGTTCTATATAGACATCTGAAACAGAGTTTCAGTGCTCTCTTGTCAGTAAAGTTATTGAAAAAGACAAAAAAATTACTTTCGGTCGAGAACATGCTTTTGTCATGGTACGACTTCATTACAATATTCACCAATTCTAACCTTTCTTCTTTTTTTTTTTCTTTTTGAAAATTGATTCACACTTATTGATCCACATTCATGAAAGTGTGTATGAATATATATATATATATATATATATATATATATATATATATATATGACATTTCTAGTCATTGGGAATCACATGCATGAAAAAAAAATGGATAAAAGATGGAGTCTTCAAGGTATGACTGCTCTAGTAACTGGTGGAGGCAGAGGAATCGGGTTCGTCGCTTTCTTCTCTCTATATCGTCTTGAATGGTCAAGATTTTTATTAATTTAGTTTTGTGTGGAACGTGTTTAGGTATGCCATAGTAGAGGAGTTAGCTGGTTTTGGAGCTAGAATCCATGTATGTGACATATCCGAGACTTTGCTAAATCAAAGTTTAAGCGAATGGGAAAAGAAAGGGTTTCAAGTGAGTGGTTCAGTCTGTGATGTAACATCTCGACCCGAGAGAGAAAAAGTGATGCAAACTATCTCCTCGTTGTTTGATGGCAAACTCAACATTTTCGTAAGTATAAATGACCTTAAACATAGAAACAACTAAGCATTTTCATTCAAAGAAATCTTCTTTTCTGTTCAACAAAGGTGAACAATGTGGGTGGAGTTCGAGGAAAGCCAACTATAGAATATGTGGCAGATGATTTCGATTTCCATATCTCAACAAACTTGGAAGCTGCTTTCCATTTTTGCCAGCTTTCACATCCTCTCCTAAAGGCTTCAGGATCAGGAAGCATCGTCTTCATTTCCTCTGTTGCTGGTGTTGTTTCATTTCAAGCTGGATCCCTTTATAGTCTAGCAAAAGGTAACCAAATTGCTACTAGAGGTCAAGATTACTAATCAACGAGTCTTTCTTTCGTTGACTCCTGATACAAGTCGTTTACAGGAGCTCTTAATCAGCTAGCAAGAAACTTGGCATGTGAATGGGCAAAAGATGGTATAAGAGCCAATGCTGTTGCTCCTAATACTATCAACACTGCTCTGTCTAAACCTGTAATCAACAAGGCAACTTTAATATACTTTTTAAAAAAAAGAACAAGATCAATTCCTCTAAGCATCTCTCAAATTTTGTTTCTTACAGTATCTTGATGACGTGAGTTTCAAGGAGGGGTTGTTTAGTAGAACTCCACTTGGTCGCCTTGGAGAGCCGAATGAAGTTGCATCGCTAGTGGTATTCTTGTGTCTACCTGCAGCTTCCTATATCACAGGTCAAACCATTTGTGTTGATGGAGGCCTCACGGTTAACGGTTTCTCCTATCAACCACATGCATGAGAATGGACTTGTTTGCGTTGTTTTTTCTGCTATTGTCTTAAAAACTCTCAAAGTCCTCTCTGTAATAAAAATTCTTGTGAGTTTATGCACAAAAATATAAACGACTATACATTACCATTGTGGATATTCAATGGAATAAAAGACTCAATTACACAGTGATGAAACCTCTTGTTAAAGTGAAATTTGTTGAAATTTACAAAAAAAACTTTCATACAATTTTTTTTACCAATAATCTCCGCAAGAACAACTACCATCTCTAAAATGATGAAACCTCTTGTTATCTCTTACAATGAACTCTCTATCTTCAATACTCGATAATATCTTTATGAAGTTGTGACAATCTCCACATATCCTCAGATTCTTCATCACCCTTATCGTCGTCCCAGGAGGCGTGTTTATAAGCCCAAAAGCAATAGCTAACCGTTCGCTATGATGCATCAATGCTTTCTCTTTAGCTTCTTCATCGATATCATGAAGAACATACTTCGTCTCTGGTACATAGCCTGCCTCTCTCACTTCTTTTCCTAAAGATTTCAGCTTTACTAAGGCCTTGCTTCTATCTACAATAGCTTTCTTCTGGCTTGAAATCTCCTGCTTATCTCCTCTAACCTTTGTCGAATGACCAGAATGTGAGATCACTGGTAAAGTAGTATCTTGCCGTTGACTGTTTCTAATCTTGTCGTCTTCCATGGGGCGAGAAAGTCCTCTTGCTGTTCCTCTGCCACCATTCCAAGCATCTGAGTTTCTTTCAGGCAGCTTAACATACACTTTCTGAGCAGTTTCCTTGACTTGAGTCTCAACTTTCTCATCTTTGTAAACCCTCTTGAGATCAGAGCTTATCCTTTTCTCGGGCTCGACGAAGTTTCCAACTTCACCCTCACCCGCAATTCCCTTTGCTCTGGAGGTGATTCGTTGACAGGCTAATGTTTCTTTCTCAAATGAGATTGCTTTGGGGAAGGAGCAGAAACTCATGGAGAAAGCAGCCTCTAGAGCCATCCCTTGTGGTCAATCCAAGAAAAAGATAAGCTTTCTTTGGAGGGAAATTTACAATGTGGAGAGAGAAGTACAGAGACAAATATCTACAAGAAGCTGACATCATCACAAACAGCCAAATAAAGCCTGTGTATTACAATTAGCACCAGGTCCACACAAAGTTTCCTGCATAACCACAATCAAGTAAATCACTTATTAGCTAAGTAACCAGTAAATAAAGAGAGAAACTTTCGGATCAAGAACCATTGCACCAACAATGAAATGCTAATCAAAGATGCAAGGAGTTTGTTTGTACCAATGACACAAATCCTTTAGCAATGCAGTGGTAACAGAATATTATGATCTGTAACTGTTTGCTTATCGATTTGAAGCTGAAAAACTTCAGAAAACTCCTTGAGCAACGACTCATGAGCTATATCTATCAACTCCAAATCGTCGAGCTTATCATAACACAACTCCTCAATCAAACCCTTTACGCTTCCAACACGACGGTTTCTTATCCCACAAGGAACTATAGAGTTAAAATGTGTTAAATCCGTTGTTACATTAAGAGCAAGACCATGATATGTCATCCATTTCGACACACGGATACCTATCGCCGCCACTTTTTGGTCACCTATATATACATACAATTTCACCACAAATCACTACCAAGATAAGATCAAGAAACCAAGATACAATGTAGTTTATGTACATACCAACCCAAACTCCAGTGAAACCATCAAGACGAGAAGCTTTGATAGAGAAAGCAGAGGAAAGAACACGAATGACTATCTCCTCTAGCATCCTTAAGTACCAATGAAGATCCATCTTGTGATTCCGTAGATTGATTATAGGATACATCACTAGCTACATTTAACATTTTTCAGACAAATCACATTCACTTCCTTATAACAAAACAGAGGAAATACAATGTGTTGTTGAGGTTGTTTTTTTACCTGACCAGGTCCATGGTAAGTGACTTCACCACCACGTTCAGTTCTATAGACATCGAAAGGAGCATTCTTTATGTCGAAGTTGAGATAATCCTCTGAACTTCCAGTTCCCATAGTGTACACAGGAGAGTGTTGTAGTATAATCAATGTATCTGGAAAGTCTTGGTTTTTATCAAGTAGAGCTAGTTTCTCGTTGACAATGGTTTTCTGCCATGACCATGCTTTCTTGTATGGAACCAATTGATCGTAGAGATCAAAACACTCGCACCTGCAATAAAAGAGCATATAAACGGTTCGTTGAAATTCCTCAAAGAAGGAAAAATAAAGAAGAAAACCAGAATTGTGGTTTACTTTCTTGGGTTTTTGTGATTCGACGTGTTTGTCATCTTGACGGATTTGGATACTCTGGTTTTGTTGGCGTCACTGAGATGGTGATGATTTAGCAATGTGAGCTTTGGGTTTATAACAGAGCTTGTTGCAATAGAAAAGAACATGTCTTTTTGAGATAACTTTTCCACTTTATTCAACCTTTTCTGTATCAGTTTATCAACCTCAGGCGTCGAATGCATTTTGGGTAGTATAGATCGTTTTGAGTTTTTGAGAAAATGGCGGAGACACCAAGGATATTACGAGGGTAACTTCGTAATATTAGATCATTGTTAGGGTTAGTTTGGTCTTTTAACCTTTAGGATACTGGAGTTTTGCCCTAGTTTATGGGTTTACTATATATATAGACGCTTTTGCCTTCTGCTTCTCCATAGACCGTAGTTCTCCTCCACTGATACGTTTGAGTCTTGAAAATTTTTTTTTTTTTTTTTTTTNTTTTGTTCAGTCTATTGTTTCGGTTATTTAATCTTCTTTTGTTTTTTATTTCATTTTGAAGAAGAGAAAAATTTGTGGCGATGACGATGAAAAAAATGACCTTTTATCACATGAGTGAGATTTTACAATCTCGTGATTACCTTTCAAGCACTTCTGAGCCATGTTTTTAAAATCCTTTTCTTTGTTAATTTTTTTTCGCACAATCAATGGAATTTGGTTTTAGTTTATTAGATGACAATTTCTAATATGTGTACTTACTGGAATGCTTAGAAACAAGTACGCATCGAGACTGGGTCCCATGTTTACTAATACTTTTCGGCTATTCTCTTGTTTAAATTGAGTATTTTGGTACTTCCTCGAGTCTTTGAACTAGATAGCAGTATTTCCCAAAAACTAGATCTATTTGGCTGTTTTGTGGTGCTTAAAAAAAAATGAAAAAGGATGTGGGAAAATGTTTTTTCTAACAAGATTAATATCCATCAGTAGAATGTGCAAAAAGCGATTTCTATAATTCAATTTGAAGGAAAGTCAATTAGCGAAAGCATCAACAGAATGTTTGAATGTTGAATTAAATTTGAATAGAAACCTCTAAACGAAAGCATTTGTATACTGAAGTTAATTTGGTGTATATTGGAAATGGTAAAAAGTTCAAAGAAATTCTTTCAATTGGCAGAAACGCATTAACAAAGCGTAAAATATATTTTGGCATAAACAGAGCCTTCATCACTCCAATAACATCGAACATTATTCTTAACTATTGGCGAGACCACGTTCATTAAGAGCCCTTAACACCTTTTAAGTAACACTTCCGTAGTATATTATCAAGCTAATGTGGCGGGTACAAGCTTGTTCATATGCTTCACTTACCTGGTGATAGAATTTGCCTAAAGTTGGAACAACATTAGCCAGGGCATACAGGCTGGCTGTACACGCTACACACAAATTACATGGCTAAGGAAAAATTAGTGGTCAGGAAGAAGAAGACAAACCAAGAGTGTGAAACAAAACAAACGCTGGAGTTAATTCAAAGGAATTTTATTCGTTACAAGTTGAATGGAGATAACAAACAGGTACAAAGTAAAAACTAATTGATTAATCAATACCCAAAGAAAGTTTAGATTCGGCTACTACAGCAGCCCAATCATCTTCAAATTCGGCTTTCCATGTGGCATATGGTAAACATTCCAAGGAGCAATTAGCCGTCTCACGCCACTTGTAGTATACAGAACCCGCGCAACGTTGGTCACACTGACGACAGATTGGCCTAGTGTTTCTTGTGTTGTTGTGAACAACTTCCAACATGTCATTTTCGGTTGAGTAATAGAATTTGAAACCATATTTCATATAAATTGAGGATCCAAATACGCATTGGCAATGGAGAGTGATGCAACATTTGTTGCATGTGTAAAACCATTCTGTTGGGTCTAATTTTTTCTCACACACCTCGCACCAATACGTGTCATACGTGGTTTCTCCATAGGAAAGGGTGAGAGGGTGGTCATCATATTTGTAGTGTAACTCAAATGGAATGGTAGCGCATTTATAACACATAACAAAATCGCATTGAGTACATTCTATGTGATATCCCGATAAACGACTGTTGCAACCCTTGCAGCGAGTCTCTCTAAGATATTTAGCCGCCGAGAAGACAAAGAACAAGGGATGTTCATGACTTTTATGAGTGAAATAATCAGGGATTAAACTGCAGTAAATATCTATTGTTATATCTGAGCAACCCATTTCTAAACACTTGTACCTAAAACCTGAGCACTTCCGGGAACAAGCTGAACAACCTATTTTGTGGTAGGAGTTTAGAGGAGATGGGTCTAGGAAAAGAGGATGCCTATGTAAACCATGATTCAGCTTTCGAGTAAGACCAGCACATACCTCGTGGAGAGAAAATTCACATTCCATACAGGCATAGAAATCACGAGAATCAATTGGAATGACGCATGCCCCACATTGTTTCTCCGCATCTCGAAAGCCGTCGTACTTGCTGAGCTTAAGAAGATGTTCATGAGAGAAATGTTTTATCAAACCACCACCTAGTTTCCGAAATGGTGAAACATCATCTTCAGTTTCTTCCGGGTCTTCTGGTTCCCATTCGAGTTCTTTTCCGTCCCAGACTTCTTCATGCGTTACGCATGTGGAATGGGTTACGTAATAGCAATCTTCATGGTTACAAGTAAACTGACCATATTTTATGTCGACTGCCTTGTAACAAATCCGACATAAGAGTGTTGGGGGTGGAAGGTAAGGAGTATAAGAGAGACGATGTGGGTGACGCGTGATTTGAATGACCCGGGGTAAGTCGATACAATTCTGATGGGCCATGTAGTTGCATTGGAAACAAGCATAACTTGGTTTCGACCTATCTATCAACCCACATGCATCACACGGAAATGAAAGTGGTCGGGGAAAGAAGACGAGTGAATGGTGATGGTTTTTTGGGTTTGTGATGGTGAGAAGTGGGGTATTTTTCGCGCAAGAGAGGTCCAAATAAAAGTTGCAGATAGAACAATGATAGAACGCAAGTCCGACAGATTTTTCACACCAAGTGCACTCATCAAATACAGAAGTGAACATAGAACGTGCAGGAGCGGTGAGAGTGAGAGGGTGTTGGAGGTGATAAGGATGTGTTATCTTTCTGAGAGAAACTTCACAACCAATATGGAACTCAACATCGCAAGTGGTGCAGTAATAATGGGAATCGGTATCTCCGCTTAATTCTCTTTTTCGGCTGCAGTTAAAGCAACCGAACTGAAGGTGTGAGTCTCGACAGGTGAGGTTGTGAGGGTGAGTTGGATGAGACAAGAGACATCTCGGTCCTTCCTTTTTCATCATTGCTCTATAATGTTTTTGGTTCTGAATCTAGGATGGATGTGTCTAAGAAACTATGCTCATAAATTCTCCCATCTTATGGACTTCAATAAAATTTAAAAACGATATATATATATATATATATATATATATATAATAGTTAATTAAATAGCTAGCTGTTCTATAATTTTTTTAATCTAATTAACAATGACCCAAGAATTTACTATTTTGATATATTAAATTTACTAAGTTGCTCTCCGCAAATTGTTATATATTCTCTTAATTACTTTTTTCTTGCATTTGTACTCAATATCTGTATCCCACCATGAAAGAATCAATAAACCAATGACGACACGGAACCCACTACATTATAAAATTTACACTATTACATATCTATAGTGTTACTATTAACAGCTATGACATAAACTAACAAGACTTTAATAAATTGTATAGATAGAGGCAGGTTAGAAGACTTTTAATATGACCAGTAACAATTACTCAATATATAAATTACTAGATAGAGGCAGGTTAGAAGACTTTTCAATAAGATCAGTTACAATGACAGTGTCTTGATAACTGTCCTTCTAAATAAAAACTAATGTGTCTTTTTCACGAAATCCCAAACCAAATCTTCTCCTTCTCCACATGTAATGAGTCAATGAGATACCAGATTAAGTTGATTCAAACACCATACCAATCTAAAAGAAGTAGTAATTTCTAGTGCTACCAGTTATTAAATGACGAAATACTTAATGCATCAACACATTAAGAAGTAGGAGTAATTTATAGTTCTACCGTTTATTAAATGACAAAATACTTAATGCATCAACGCATTAATTTTTATGGGAATTGATAAAAATGAATTAAAACATTAACTCATGTAAAAATAATCCCTAAAAAAAAACTATTTCAAAATGTAACTTACTTGAGGTGGTTGACAAAAAAAAAAAAAAAAAAAAAAAAAAAAAAAAANAACTTACTTGAGGTGAGAAATTACAACACTAAATAGTGTTTGGGATGATTTTGTCAAGTCGTTACGGATATTCAATTTCTACATAGATTATTCGTGATTTGCTTCATGTTGAAATAATTTTTTAATGAGAATGGGAGATAATCTTAGTCTCTTTTGCCCAAACAAAAAAAGAAAATCCACCTCTCTTTTTTCTTATTTTCAATTGTTAGCTTATTTGACCCAAAAAAAAAAAAAAAATTGTTAGGTTATTTTAGTGTTGGCAGCTGATTATACAGGTTTGATCGTATCATCTTAATCTAATGTTAACAGCTGGTTTTATAGGTTTGAATTTGATCGTGTTATCCACTATCTTTGCTCTGTACTTTTCTATATTGGTTTTATTTTTTATTTCATTTATGGGTTTAAATAACTTTTTCATGATTATAGTGTTTAATGTTTGATTTGCTCTGTAAGTTAGATTTAAACAAAAGATCGAATTTAACAGTGCTCGTACAGTAACAGTAGTAACATGACTTGTCTCCGTAAACTGACCAAGAACTTAACAAATGCAAAATCATATGAAAGCTAGTTTTTTCTCACATCAAAATGACAAAATTGAATGAACTCAATCTTTTTTTTTACTTCCAGTGGAGGCTTTTAACATTCCAATATATCAAAATGGAAAATGGAAAATAGAATAGGCAATTAATGCTGATACAGTATTAACATAACTTGTGTCCATATAAATGACCAGAGAACGTATCAAAGGCGATTATATAACAGCTGACTTCAGTTTTTGGTTCTAATCACTTTTTTTTTTACATGGAAGCAAGAAGTCCTCTCATTTCAGTTACCCCAGGAACGTTTTCGTTAGGATAAACTTTCGCTACGAGCTGCACGAAACTCTCGTACTTGTCCAGAAACTCCTTCTGTACAACACATTGATTCAAACACTGAGCTAATGCTTAAACCACATAATTAAAAAATTAAAAAATCAGTTTATACTGATACCTTGCATTTATCCCACAACGATGGAAGCAACTCCTCCGATGCTAAATTCTTCTGCAACTTTTTGTACATTTGTGCAATCGATTTGTCCACCTAAATCAAAACAAAAGTGGAAAGCTAAATCTTAGGTGGTCGGTGAACAATTAGATACATTTTAAGGAACATTTGTTTTACCCCTGACAAGCTTGATTTTAACATCTTCCGGAGTTCCATTTTCGACAAACCGAGCTGGAATGGTATCTGAAATATAGAGCATGTATCAGTTTTCTACCATAGATCAAACGCCAATATATAGTTCTCTTTTTTTTTTTGATCGTTCACGCCAATTCATAGGTAACATGAAATCATTTACGTAATGATAAGTGAAAGCTATGGATCAAACTAAAAGCTAACCTCTTCAGGGGTGATAGTATACATAAAATCCTCAATCTTTTTAGCAAACTGGAAAAGTCTCTCGAATTGCTGCAGAGACAAAGAATACAGTAAGCAAACACAAACCGCTGTATACCCTTCACAAGAGAAGGAAACATAGAAGAAGAAGAAGAAGAATAAGAAGAAGAGAGTTATAATATTAGCTGAAACTGGGAAGCACCACTTACGTAGTATATTATCATGCTAATGTGGCGGGTACAAGCTTGTTCATATGCTTCACTTGCCTGGTGATAGAATTTGGCTAAAGTCGGGACAACATTAGCCAGGTCATACAGGCTGTACAAAAAAAAAACAAGGATAAGGAACTACGAGTAGTCGGAAAGATAAAGACAAATCAAGAGAGAGCGCAAGAAAAGGACATACCTATTCTGAAAAGCAGCATAATTCTCTAGAAGCAGAATATCTGCATATTTAGGATCTTGCTGGGCAATCTTCTCGAGGGTCACAAACATTATGCTTACCTATAAAAACCATTAGTCAGACTCTGTCAAACAAAGTGGGAAAGAAGGAAAACGATATGGCGATAGTAAACGCAGAAACAACCTGAAATATGCTTTATTTATTTTGTTGTTATTCAAGGCGAGAACGAACTTATATACAGTGTAAGTGAACTAAGATCAGATGCAAGTTGAGGTTGTATGTTATTGAAATGGAAAACATTTTTCTATCATTGCATGGTTTGTCTAACTTTAATGTTTCAATAGAAACACAATACTTACGAATTTCGTGTATGCCTGATCAACCAAATCCCTAGATTGCCCTTGTATGTACTGTTCCATACGAGTAGCAAGTGCTGCAAATCTATGAAAAATATATTATAATGTTAGGATAACCTCAAGTAGTACTAGAACGGTTTCCTGGATTACTTTCAGTCCACAATCCTATTGGGGCAAATAGTTAATTGTTTTACAGGGTGGATGGAAATACTATCCAGTTTGTAAAGAAATAAGCATACACATCGCACTAATCTGTATTAAACAATTTGAATTTCCTGATTACCTTGGAATATATGGCAAGACGCCCATCTGTCTTACATTACGTTCATTTCTTTCAATCTGGTGACAAGCTTCATCCACAAACTGCAATTAAAGTCGACTTGAAATGATTAGTAGGAAGAGTATGCCGAGGATAAAATCGAAACAATGTACGAAATATAAACATACGCGGCTGAATTGCATAGAAACCCTCGACTCCAGATCTCCAAGCAAAAGGCGAACAAATCCTGCCGCATCAGCTTTTTGACCAGAGAGATAACGTTCAGTTATACCATGCATTGATATGCACCGTAGGGGGTCTATTTTATATGCCCAGTCAACAACAGCATAGAAATCCTCCTGCAAAGACAAGAACACAGGGGATCTCTCCTTTAGTAAAAAAAATGAACTGCTAAACCTATCTAACATGGAAACATTACTTTAAGGGAACTCTTACCTGAATACCATCAAGTAAATCTTGAAGAGACTCATTCAATGCCGTCAGGTCTGGGGAGGTTTTACCTGCAGAATTGGACATTGTTTTGCTTCCAGAACCGTTAGACACTATAATAATAGGATATAGTGAAAGCTCCACAGATGGCAGACAATTTGACAGTACCAGTTTTCTTGTCAGTCTCATCAATGTCCATGATTCCCAAATCATCATCATCATTACCATCGTCATTGTTGGACCTTTTATCATTACCAGAACCTCCAGGTGGAGCAAGAGCTGGCACCTCAAAGCACATGAAGTGCGCAAAAAAGGAACTCTGTAGTATGAAGCAAAAACGTGTACATAAGGTTTAAGTATATACAGTACATCAGTTTCATATAAAAGTCAAGCAGAAAATCATAGGGTTAACAATTACCTCATCTACAAGAAGCGGGATAAATATTGTTAGCATCTTGGCATAGGCATCTGATACTGCAGAGGTGTCAGTGTTTGCATTCTGACTAGAACCCGTAGATCCTTCTAGCCAGACAGTAGGATTTCGTGATACTTTTGTGCTTGCACGAAGCTCATTCGCGAATTCACGAGCCTGTATGTTTTTGAAGAAACAAATCTTTGGTAACATGAACTGAATGTGTAACGCTCTAATGGAAAGGAAGAAAACAAAATGTTTGCTGCATATCCATGCGTTTATTCAGTAGGTTTTAGAAGCCTTAGTCAATTCAGATATCCAATAAATCAATGGTCAAACTGATAAAGGAGCATTTGTTCCTCACCTCCCGGCGAAGGAGCAAGTTCAGGGAGCTGCAGTATGCTTTTCTCAATGGTCCCAAACAGTTCTTATCAAGACTCTGCAAAAAGAAAGGAGACATCAATCAATGTACTGCATAGAGGTTTTATAACGTCACCTAAACATTTCTCGGTTTTACCTTTAAATGTTGCAAAAGACGAGCATATGTTCTGCATTTATACCGCAAATCTGCATGGTCAGGCCTCTTTAGCTGACCTCTCTGTTTTGAGCATATGTTGATGAGTATTTAGAATTCTCATCAGTAGAGTTAATAATGGAAAGATAGAGTTTGAGCAAAGTAGTACCTGAGAAAAGTAACTTTTGTCGCTGATCATGAAATCTACCAAACTAGCAAAATAGTTTCTCAAGAACTCAGAAGCTCTCCTTACAAAAGTAGCTTTCAATTTTTCTAGCTCTGCTCGTTTCTCTTTTACCTAAGTGAATACCGCGAGAATCGAAATTCAGGTCGTTGTACAAATTTCTATGCTCTTTTCTAGCCACACCATATCGTGTAATAAACAAAGCTGATTTAACGGAAAAGGTAAAATGATAAGGAGCGAATAAGAAATATTCAAGTGCACAGACATACAGCTCGCATATTAGCATAGATGGGGTCTAAGTTGGGCACTTCAAGACCCCTTAAAGCTTTGGCTAACCACTCACAAGCCTCGATATTTTGGAGCATGTCTGCTTCATCAAATGAGCCTCCTGTTAGGGAGGCTGCATACTGCAATCAACAACACTTCTATAAGTGAACCAAGCAGACAGATGAGAAGCAAGCACACAAAATATTCTTATGGTTAATATAAAATGAAACAAACCTCAGAAGGCACACGCAGTCTCTCAATAACTTTATCAAGTTCCTCGATGAGAGCTTTATTGTTTACAGACTGCATCTCTAACTTGTTGTTTCGAGTTTCTATCTGCATACCACGAAAAAAGTGAGAATATGTGTTGACAAAGCTAATGATCCAGTCCAACACCACAAATACTTGGAATCAACTTCACTTTCTCTCTTACTCTCGCAGATTTCAGAAGTGATATGAGTTAATCGATAACATAAAACAATTTCTTAATGCAGTGACACCATCCTCATAATAAAACAAATCACCAGGAATGATCGTTTATAGGTGGTGAGTCCTACCGATTCAATGTCTTCCCTCATGTGTCTAAGTTTCACGTTGAATATTCCTAACCATTCATCCATGTCATCAACAATATTTGTTGCTGCCTCTAGTCCATTCAAAACCTGAAAAACATGAAGATGACTACATAAGCAAAAAAAACTAAACGATGATGTTCCCATAAACTGCCCAAATACAAAGATGGTCCTAAAAATAATTGCAAAAAAGAATTACCTCATCTACTAATGGTTCGCTTTCCAGAATT
Organism: Sisymbrium altissimum; assembly: GCA_900406495.1. Lineage (NCBI taxonomy): Eukaryota > Viridiplantae > Streptophyta > Magnoliopsida > Brassicales > Brassicaceae > Sisymbrium > Sisymbrium altissimum. The sequence continues at coordinate 20,970 of OVBI01001669.1, forward strand.
GCATGTACATTTGCCGCTTCAAGAGCTTGGAGCTCTCGCTTCAGCCTTTCAGAAAATGCCTCAGCTTCACCAATGCCCATTACATAGCTGTATATGTCAGCTATATTAGTCGAATGAACAATCTGACAAAACTAAGTGGAAAAGTTAACTCCACTTCCATTCTTAATTATTCCCCAGCAAGCTAGATTTCAGAGAAACAATACCAATATTTCAAACTATATACTATCAAGAGGACAACTGTAAGGAAGTGGTTCTATAATTAGCATGGTGGATATATATACAACTCTACGTTAGTCATAAACCTAGTGTCACGACCTTAAGATTCATGGGAAAAAAAAAAACGAAGTAAATGCGTAAACAAAGAGGTTTAACCGAAATGATGACGGGAACAGAATAAGACATACGTTCCCAAGAGAGCCTCCATGTCCTCTTCCTCGGCCTGAGAGACTAGTTCTTTCTCAACAGTAACTTTCAAGTCAGTTTCTGTTACAGTTTCAGCAACAGGCTCACCATCTTCTGTACTTCTTTGAGTAGTGACTACTGGAGTGTTATCCTAGACCAAGAATATGAAAACAAAGAAAGACTAAGCAGACAAAATTATTATATGAAAATAACTCGCGCATATGAAAGGAGGGATTAGAACAAATTTGAAGACAGAAGAAGTTATAATCCGCACCTTAGCCCAAAGGGCCATCTCGACGATATCTATACCAACGACTTTAGGAAGCTTGCCTAATACGTCTTTGCATATGTTCAATATGCAAACTAAAAGTCGGTTCCTATAATCACAATAGAGAAAGGTATGTATCAAATGAGCAAAACTACATCAAGAAAGTTATCATCGCTTAGAATCTATCCTTCGCATCTTCTAGAAGTTAATATGTATGTTCCAAACTGCAGTACCTGTCATCAGTATTACGCATGGTCCACTGTGGCGGAGCAACACTTTGACTCCTGAGATTATCAAACCCCTAAAAGACTTTGCATCAGCAAAAGCAGAGTGACTATGGAAAATATTGAGCAGTGGTTTACAATAAGTTATCTTACCAGAGTAAAAGTGCATCCACTTGGGTCATTAGTTATGACTTCCACTTCTGAAAGATGCTTGAGTTTGTACATTTTAGCAGGCTGGATGAACAAAAGGAAATTTTAAAACATCATCAGTAAACACAAACTTTAAGGAATCTAATACGCAAAAATCTTATTACTATCTATCAATTTCTTTCCAATCAAAATGTTAAACCTTGTAAGTTTCTCTTGTTAAGCAATGCCTCAAATGGATAAAGAAAATGAAGGTAATTACCTCAAGGACTCCTCCACTTGAATACTTCATGACTCGAAGAAACGCTTTCTTCCTCTGACCCTTCGATTTAACTGTACAAAAACCATACTCAGTTGATTACAACTCTGAAAATATCTGACGAAGAAAGCTTTGAAACATGGACCCGTTGGCAACATGTTCTCCACTTAAATCAGAGCTTTTCCACACACAATACATCTTCTCCCACTTAGTTACCAAATTCCTTTTAGTTCCAACAACATTGGAATTATATGGATTTTATGGATTACCAACGGGAATCAATTTTGCGATTTATAATGGATAACTGAAATTTCAACCTAATGCCATTATCCAACCAACACTTAATGCTTAATCTAAGCTAAAACAGCGCGAAGATCGAGTAATTAAAGGCTCGAGAATCAAGAAAATGCTATCAAATCTGAAGGATCAAAAAGGAGATTGGATATGTCACCGGAAAGAGCGAGAACCCTAGGTTTAGCCATTTGGCGACCCAATTTTCCAGACTTTCCCCAGACACCACGACTCTTAGCGACGCGTATAGACATAACGATCGATTGCTTTGTTCCTTCGATCGCAGCCTCGCAAGCTCGCCTGAGCTCGTCATCGTCGGCGCTTGATTTCGCCATTGTTCGTTTCGCTTCTTCTTCTTCTTCTTCTTCTCGAAGGAAGGCGGATCCAAGGAGGTGGTGACGAACGGTAAAAGAAAAGGCGAAGGAGAAAATTAAGCCTTACGATTAAGAGAAAAGTTGAATCTCTTTATTTTTTTGTTTGTTCGCATTGCAGTAAATATACGTGGCAAGGCATTATTTTATTGTAATGGGAACACGAATAAGATGAAATCCGTTTAGAAACAAATTGCATTTTCGCCACAGTCCATGTAGGTTAATACCAGGGATTATATTTATATATTGGTATTAAATTTTAATAAAAAATTTTGCGAAATCTAAAAAAAAAATTTGATTTTGACTGATACGCGAAATTATTATTATTATTCTTTTTTAAAAGAAAAAAAAAAGAATTGGGGGTGAAAATGGTAGTGATGTGGGAACATGTTGAATGAAAAAAGTGATAAATGAAATAAATAAAATGATTATATCTTTTTTTTAAATATTTTTCTGTTATTTTTGATTGATCAACTTAAATAATTGCAATAGGTGATCCAACGAGGATTAACGCAAGACTGATCCAAGTTAAATATGAGGCACGAGTCTGTGCCTCCACTAGTTTTAGGTATTTAGATATTCAATTTGGTTCTGAGTATAACCCGATGGATTCCGGTTTTTTTAAATTGGAAGATTTTAAACTTATATAGGTATTGATTGGATTTCAAGCCAATTCTGATTTGGATTTAATCGGTTTTGGTTTAGTTAAGGTATATTTAAAATTTAGATATTTATATATGTTTTGAGCTAATTAAAATATATTATTTATATTTTTAAAAATATAATTATGTCATTATTTAATAAAATATCTTATTCTTAAAAAAATATAATTATTTCATCATATTTAATAAAATATCTTATTTATAAAAGATTATTAACACCGGCTCACTTTTTTTTCTCACATCTCTCTAGAAGTCTCGAAACAATTCTTATCAATTCCGTTTTTACCGGCCGTCGGCTGTATGCTTTTATGGCCATGATGTCGGCGGTCTAGTTTTTTGTTTTTGTTGTAATATATTTCTATTTCGGATTTTATCTTCCGTGTATCGAAATTTTATATTCCCATTTTCGGTTTTTTTCTCGGTTTATCCGGTCTTATCTTCTATTAAATGTTTCTATCTCCTTTTGTATCATTTGCCGACCATTAGATCTGAGTGTCGGATGCTATTAATTTCCAGACATTGGCGTGTGGATCCCCGTTCTCATCGGCTGCTTGATTCTTCTCTCTAGTGAGAGTAAATCTTTTCTCTTCTAGAAGAATGGATCTAGAGTTAAGTTTCTCTTAGAGAAAGTTTCAAGATGTTTCAGTTTTTTTGGGACAGAGTATGGACATTTAGAGCATTTCGTCGTATTTTTGATAATGTTCTTAAGATTATTCTATTTATACAAACTCTGTGTTTTCATCACCGGTGAATCGTCATAAATCTACTCAATTTCTGGTCATCTAAAAAGTTTGGACAGTACAGATTGAAGGCTTGCAGGAATCAAAGCTTCATGGCAAAGATAATATCTTTGATTTGTTTCGCCGAAGTTTCAAAATAGTTGTGGTGGAGTTCGTCAAGTTCGGCGATGGAGGAGATTGTGGTGAAGCAGAGATTTTTCTTAAACAACCTTATTTCTTTACACGTGTCTTTTAACTTTATTTCTAACTAGATAAGGACCCGCCTGATAGGTGGATAAAAAATAAAAATAATAAAATTCATTTTGAATTATTCAAAATTTTTTTTTTGTAAGCCGTAATTAATAAATTTGAAAAAACTAATTGAAGAATAAATATTTAGAATAATAAAGCCTCTAAATGAATAAAAAGTTTTCTGATCAATATAAATAAATGAGAAGTGTTTTTGGCCTCTCGTTGAAAGTTGAATTTGAAATTACCATCATACCCTTCATGATCATACCCTTAATGATCATACCCTTAATGAATACGAAGCGAAACGCGGTTTTTTGGTCTTTCTATAAATCATTAATTATTCGAGATGTTTTAAAAATTCGAAATTGGGTGACAGGATTAATCGAAACCGTATATTCTAAATTATAATTGTGATTATATAATTCGGAAGCGGTTAGTTAGGTTGTGTTTATCCTTTGGCTTTGTTTAAGTTTTTATTTTAAAACACGCATTTGAATGAGTGATTTTCATCCGATGGGTATATTTGGCTGCGTCTCATAGGTCGATATTTACATAATGACATGATGCTCGTGTTTTTTTTAGATAATTCAAATCGATTTGCGGTATACTAATGGAAAATACCAGATTTTGCATGCGATCGAAAGGCAGTCGTTAAATTTGGTGGTTATCTCTTTCCAAAAATAAAAATAAAAATAAGGGTGTTTTGCATAACCTAGACCTGATGCATCTTGTGTATAAATACATGGCATGTAGACCCGTCATGTTCTCCGGCTCCTCCATGCTGCATATTTAGGGTTACTTTCTTTACTATTTTGTATGGCTGTTTTTCTGGTCTGAAGAAGTTCGAAGCATCTCGCAATATGTTTTTTTTATTTCGATACCAATCTAACGATGTGTTATTTTGAGTATGGTCTTTTGAATCCAGATAAGGTTATGATTACGTGGGAGATACGCCGTGATTCATCAGGCAAGTTTTAAACTTTTTGATTTGTCAATAAGGGCGTGTTTTATTCGTCGTTTTTTATGTGATTTCTGAATTTCATGACATTATAATCTGTGCAGCAGTTTGTGGTTTTCTTATTGTCTTTTTTATGCAGCTGTCGGTGAAATATCTCAAAGTGTAGATCGTTCTTTCGTTTTAGAGTCGAGATTTGGTGTCAGAGACCGTGGTACCAAAGACCATCGTTGGTCTGGTCGTCCATACAATACACCATACGTTTTCATGGACATCGATAAAAAAAAGTGTACGTAGTGCAGTTGATCTGAAACCAATTTGTGAATTGTTTTATCTGCTGCTTAACCATTGTATCTTCGTAGGTGTTAGGTTTACTGTGCCTCTTTATACTATTTTTCTTATGTCCCTTTGGGTTTAAATCAATGAAAAGTTAAACGAGAAAAAAATATTATTTTACATTATTATATTAAATAAAATAAAATCATATGCGTAATAGAAAGCCATGATAACAATTTTTCGAAAAAGCGAGTTACCAACTGTAATTGTAAATTTTGAAGATCCACACAATTAAACATCATAAAAAATTATATAGTTTATTCTTTTACTAATCGTGTTTTTTTAATCTCAAATTTTGTAATTTTTAAACATCAATTAATTGAGAGAAAGTAACATTTTTCGTATTTGCACATTTGATCTTATCCGAAGTGGTGATAGTTAGGCCCTTGTTCGTTTCGTAAGGAGGATGAGATTTCCAGATGCAGCGTCTAAACGCAGAAACTAAACGCAATAATTAAATGATGTTCGTTTATGATTTTGATTATGCTTCCTGAAATTGTATCTAAATGCAACTACGTTCGTTTTGTATTTTTATATCTATATTTAGACGCGTCTTATGTTAAATGATAAACTTAAAATAAAACTAAATGATTCTATAATATTTAAATTTAAACTGAGAATATATAGTTTTTTTATAAGAAAACGAGATTTTACGGTTTTGAAAGAAAACAAGATTTACAATTTTGATGGAAAAACGAGATTTTACGATTTTGGCGGGAAAACGATATTTTACGGTTTTGGCAGGGAAATGAGATATTACGGTTTTGGTGGGAAAACGAGTAATTACGGTTTCGGCGGAAAACGAGATTTCATGGTTTCAAGGGGAAAACGAAATTTTACAGTTTTGGCGAAAAAATAAGATTTTGCGGTTTTGGCGGAAAAACGAGATTTTACGATTTTAGCGGAAAAACGAGGTCTTACGGTTTTGCCGGGAAACGAGGTTTTACGGTTTTGGCGGGAAAACGAGGTTTTACGGTTTTGGCGGGAAAACGAAATTTTGCGGTTTTGGCGGGAAAACGAAGTTTTGCGGTTTTAGCGGAAAAACGAGGTTTTACGGTTTTGGCGGAAAAAGGAGGTTTTGTGGTTTTGGCGGAAAAACGAGATTTTGCGGTTTTGGCGGGAAAACGAGGTTTTATGGTTTTGGCGGAAAAACGAGATTTTGCGGTTTTGGCGGAAAAACGAGATTTTTCGGTTTTGGCGGGCAAACTAGATTTTACGATTTTGGCGGAAAACAAGGTCTTACAGTTTTGGCGGGAAAACAAGATTTTACGATTTTGACGGAAAAACAAGGTTTACGGTTTTGGCGGGAAAACGAGGTTTTACGGTTTTGGGGGAAAATGAGATTTTGCCGTTTTGTCGGAAAACGAGGATTTGCGGTTTTGGCGGGAATACCATATTTTACAGTTTTGGCGGAAAAATGAGATTTTGCGGTTTTGGTGGAAATACCAAATTTTACGGTTTTGGCGGGAAAACGAGATTTTGCGGTTTCGGTGGAAAAACGAAATTTGCGGTTTTTTCAAGAAAAATGAGATTTTGCTGTTTTTGGTGGGAAATCAAAATTTTAAAAATAATATTATTGGTTAATAAGGATGTTTTAGAGTTTTATTAATTCTGGATGAGTTTTGTGTAGTTAGATGCACCAAATGAACTCATCGAGAAATTCTGATTTTCTTTGATGAGTTTTAGAAACGCGTTTGGATACTGATTTCAGATTATGATATAAATTATGATTAAACGAATATGGACACTCATCTGCATCCAGATAACGCATATAACTCACCAAAGGAACAGAGCCTTACTTCGCTAAAGTGAGAGCGAGAAAATTCAATTGAACCCATCAAGCACTAACTCGATCTCAAAATGCATGGTGAGTAGTCCTGTGTGTTCGGTAAGTTTGGGTCGTTCGGTTCGTTTTGTTTTTTTCAGTTTTCGGTTAGTTCGATTTACTCAGTTTCCTCCGAATTTAACCAAAATTTTTTTATTTTGGTTAGATTTTGGATTCTTTCAGTTAATTTGGTTAAATTTTGGTTAAATTTCGGTTAGATTTCGGTTAAATTTAGTTAATTCGGTTAGTTTGGTTAATTCGGTTCGGATTATAAATATGATTTTGGTTTGGTTTGGTATAAACCGGTTTAATTTGGTTAGTTTTTTAGAAAAAATAGAAAAACCAAACTAACCGAATTTTAAACCGAAACCAAACCAAAACCGAACCGATAACCAAATTAATTTTGTAACCTGACCGATCGGTTTTCAACTTTAGAATCAAAGTTAAACAGAAAACGAAAAAGTTCGGTTTGATAACTTCGGTACGGTTAAAAATCGCAGGCTGTATGGTGAGCATAGGAATATATCCATCATGGGAAATACTTTTTTTTGGTACGAAACCATTTTTATTCTAATCTCTTATATTAAAATAAAATCATTTTTTAGAAATAATCATTTATTAGAGGTTCATATTTTTAAAATGTCATTGATCACATGATTTATTAGAATTTCATCAAAATTAATTATAAAAAATAATATTATCTTTATTAAATATTTTTCCACACAATCTATTAAGTAAACATATTTTCAAACACTCTTAAAATATTGAACTCCACTTCTTTTTTTGTTTAAGAACAATATGTAATATATTACAAATATATAAATATATATAAATCGATAATCATATTATATAATAAAATCATATAATATAATTTTATCTCTTACACCAAATTAAAACTATTAATATATCTCAAATTTTATTTTTACAAATATACTTTTTATAAAATTTTATATTAAATAGAAAATATAAAAAAATACAAACTAAAATATGTCGTATATCTATAAAAACGAATTAAAATTTAATAAATTATATAACATATGTATAGTAAAATAATATTATTAGCATATCTCAAATTTTCATATTTATATATATATATATATATATATAGTCTAAAAAAATTAATTTGGGTTTATTTTAGGGAACATTTGATCTAAGACAGGGCCTGAGTAGGAAAGCCCAATGAAATCTACCAATTGCAAACATTAAACAAGAAGCTATTGACCGTTACGATTTACCAAACGCTGTCGTTTATGCTACCAATAAAATACTTTATTTAAAAATTCCTCCTCCTCTAGGTCAAAAAAGAATCGTTCTCTTCTCTTTTTTGCCGACTCCGAAGTTCGGCGACGATCGAAGTTGCGTAAGTATATTTCACTTTATTTTATTTTCTGGATTTTCTTATGTCTTTCTTCTTTGATTTTCTTAGCGTAACTAGGTTTTTTTTATTTCATTTGATTTCTTTTTCTTTTGGTGTGTATTAAATCTCCAGAGGCGATCAATAACTCTATTTTTGGTGATTTTTGATATGCTGTTGTATTGCGAACCCTAATTTGAAAAATCTCCCCGTGCAGAGTCATCTCCGTTCGTCTTCTTCCGGATCCCTCGAAAGAATTGAGAAATTCGCATATCCTGTTCAACGAATCTTCTTCAAGGTCAAGATCTTGATTTGTCGTTTTATTGCTTTGATCGATGATTTGAAATTTTTGGATTTGATTGAAAAATTTTAGGCATAGTGAAAGAAGGAGATTTGGTTTGATGTTACGTCTCTTCTATGTGTTCCCTTATATGTTGGGTTTGCTTACATTTGTCTCTAGAGCGTTACTGTTTTCTCTTGTATTGTTATGTAATGTTGTATAGTCTTACAAAGCTCTGATCTTTTGCTTTGATGTGTAGCCTTTAGTCCTTTCTGATAAGTTTACGTATTTCTCAGGTTTCTCAAGTGATGGCATTATCACTCTTCTTCCCAGGTATTTCTCTTTTCTTGAACTTAATCAACAAAAAAACCGGTTTAGTAGTTTCTTGTTTTGAGCATTTGGAAGAGTAGAGGTTCTTGTTTCAATCCTTGTGGATTTGTTTCAATGTTGTTGAGATCTCTACTTTTCCATTTCGCTGTTCTTTTTAGTCTGCTCCTTTTTTTTGTTATGTTGTTGTCAATAGGGAAGTGTAAACTTATACTTAGTTTAGTCTAAGTTCAGTAGATTTTGTCCTTTCTAACTGTCCTGATCTGGTTTGTCTATACGCAGGGTTTGAAATGGAAGGAGAAGACAGAAATATTGGAAACAGAGATACAGCAATGCTACAAAGCGCAATCACGATTCACTGAAGTAACGAGGTAATCTTAATTCTCTCTCTTAAGTGTCCCACGGTTTCTAGTCTTTCCCTGATGCTAGAATGTTAATGAGCTTGTCCTACGGTTTCTAATAATCGATCTATGAACAAATGCCTCGTCTTAGAGGTAATTAAGATTACCTCTTTGA